>VBVQ01000114.1:0-91336 GCA_011636635.1 Tetramorium simillimum | reverse complement strand
CATTTATATACACTGCTTTCTTTAATAACCGTACGCACGCTCCGAATTTCCGAAACGCCACAACTCGGCGAAAAATCGACGTGGTAGCGTGAGACGGAAACGAATTTTCTGCATTTAGAAAATCAGCAATATCGGTGGATTGATTAGCTACAATTTTTTATGTAATTAAATTTTAATCGTTAGTTAATGACAGTTGGCAGATACAATTAGCTACTTCAGAAAAATCAAAAGAAAGTAATATGTAAAAGCAATGTAAAAATACTTACTATCACTTTTTCTGATTTTACTTATTTTTCTTTTTCAGGATCGAGTGATTTAAGTAACGGAAGATCGTCATATATCGACATCGAAGTACCCATTGGAAATTCTGTCTCATCATTATCGGAGGTAAGCGATCTAACAGACTTGCTTCTGAGCGCCGGCGATCGTTCTTCGGCTCCTCGTGTCTGCGATCTAAATTTCTTTCCGCCATCCACGTTTCACATTACTGCCGTCTGGATGGTCTCACGAAGAAAGAACTCGGGCTAGACTCATCTACTTTCTTTTTTACTCATCGCTCAAAGCCACGAGGATGCTCTGACAGAATCTGCCGGTCAGGATGCATCGATAAGGGCTTTTCACGTAGCTTTTCGTAATTCCCATCTAGTGTCGTTTATCTTTTGCAACTTGTTTATGGTTGCGCCTTTTTGAAATGCCGCCAAGATACCGCATGCAAAAGTTCAATCGATTGGAGCTAATTCTGATTAATTATTTTGCTATCAGTGAGAAAAGAGAACAGGCAGTAAAGATTCGGATCGTTTATTATTAAGACAAGACATTTTATTGTCTCATAAATTATTAGAAAATAATATAACTGAAATATAAATTTTATAATATAATAATTATTGTATTCAATTCTTTTAGCCAATTTTTTTAACAATGATTAAAAAAATCATTAGCGAGAAAATTTAACCTCCGTCACACGTTAGCAAAGATATAATATACAATAAATTAACGTAATTATATGAATAATATATAAAATATGAAAAACAAAATTTTGAAACATGAAAATTAAATTATTTCTGTATTGTTAGAACTCGTTAAATTTTTCTTTTCTCTTTGTTTAGCCGTAATGTTTTAAAAAATCTTGGAGAAAATTATAGTTGAATATATGTAAAAACATATGCACACGTTTCAGAACACGAAGTTAGATAATAATAATAGCATTCAGCTTCATTGGATGTAGGTATGTACGTTTTGGCAAGACTTGGAGGGAATACTGTAATTTTAACTGTTTCATTGAAGTGTAGGTAGTTTAATTATGCCACTTGTTGTTCCAAATATCTGCGTTATCCGTCTTAATATAACTCTAACTCCATTATCTTAATGGCATAAGTCCGGGGATAATTACAAGTTGCATAAACCTAATATCGGTAGCTGATCTGATAATGCCGTGATAATGACGTAACGATTGTACGAATCAATATCACATATCGATTATCAAATTACGAAGCCGTTTGCAAAAGCTGAACACTGTTAGAATCTCATTACGATATCGAATATTGCATTTTCGTTATTGCACGCGGTTTGCGTAGCGTGTACTTGCAGTAACAATATCGTTCGGTTATTATGAACAAACAGAGCCGGCTGTAATTCCACAACTAACTAGAGCACGACTTTCGCTGAATTAACTCAGTTCTTAATCTCTGCGTATCGCGTACAATTCCTGTTTATCATGGGGATTTAAATATTCTCTTCCGGAAGAGTACGGGGACCACTCGAGACAGCGAGAAGGCGCAGCCCGGGGAATATTTTCCGGAGCGTAAAGCTAATTAATGGCGTACGCCAGTCTAATTTATCGCGGTGATACGCGGCGGATAAAGCGGCGAAAGAACGCGGCGTTGTAGCGTATCCACATTTATACTCTCGTTAAATAAATCCGCCCGACCCGCTGTTCCTACGTGCCTCCTAACGTGCCCTCGCGAAAAGCCCGGAAGCCGCACCGCACGCAGGTAAATGGTAGATTCTACGGTTCGGCAGGCACACACTCGGTACGTGCTGCCGCCGCATTTTTCCTTTTTCCTTTTTCCTTTTTCCTTTTTGTCATGTATATGCGTGCGTGTGTCCGTAAGCTAGTACAGACGTTTTTAGTTTCCACGCGAGTACCTTGGTGAACTTATTGGCGTGGTTTACTTATAAAATTTCGAGCTCGACCGGGGTAAGCGAGCGAGCCAACGTTTGCGTTGAGAGAGGTGTGTTTCACGTAATACAATGGCGGACATGCAAAGCCTCAAGAAATCATAATCTCAAAAGTTGAAAATTAAAACAATACTTTGAAATCCCGAAATGTAAGAAATGAGAGACAATGTCCGAAAAATTACATATAATATTGTTACATTCTTCAAATTTCGGAATTATGCTTTTTCGGGACTTTATGGCGATACTGCAATAATTTGACAATAGTAATATACTAATGAAAAAATGCAGTCCATTACAGGACATGAATTTCAAATAGAAAAATGAAAACCGAATTAAGCAGAGAAACAACGAAAGTAGTAATCTCGTACTTGCTCGCGAATATCGTTGCTCATATGTTGCATTTTCTTCATGGCGTATCTAGTAAATGGATCCCTATACCAGTTCGTTACTTCCAATTTTCGGAAGCTGTGTTTCCGCCGTTTCGGAATTCGGTGCTTATTGCGCGTATATGCGTCCGGATACGCTTAATTAGAAACACGAACCCGGGGATTTCGTGCCACGGTTATGCCCGCCACGTGGTCCGGCGACGGCACGTTTTAATAAGGTTCACCGGAAGTTGCTTCGCAATTAACGTTCAGCTAAGGGCAGCAGAGGTGCGAGAATATCGTGTATGCGCGGGAATGACAATGCCTGTTTGAGCGGTGTTGTGTCTGAGCAGGAAAAAGGAATGAATATAAGCCGTACAAATTAACTTGTTCGAAATAATTACTAAGTAGTAGTTGGGTTATAAAAGTATCCAGTTAAACAGGCGATGCACTTTAACTGGGAATCCCTTTTCCCTCCGTTTTTGTTCGCAGTTCTCACGCCTTTTTCGTTCACGCTTTTCTCTTTTTCAAAGTTCTTATAATAATCATATTATCAGTTTTTACTTTACTTGTCATTGGGACATTATTAATGGCATAATTTTTTGAAGACAATGTGAGAAAGAAATTTTTGATAATATATCAAATATATACACGATGGAAAAAGTAAGGAAATATTGCTAAATATTGCTAAATATTTACCGTTGTTATTATTAATAAACGAATATTATTATTATTCTCTCCCATTAGTTACGCTATTATGTGTAATAAGTTTAAGTAGTTTGGTAAACAATCAATGGGTAAATTTTTCGCGATGCGAAAATGCAAGATTGACGCGTGATGTTATAATCTTTTAATTCGAAAACAATGATCCAACCAATTTTTATTGATACAGATAGTGGTTCACTCGTCACTTCATCACGCCGCAAATAACTTTTTCCGACGATGGGCAGCTGGCTCGAATTATTCGGAGAGGGTTAAATTGGCATTTATCGAAACGAAATCGCGCGCAGTATTGTACTCGCGGAAGTACTATCGGCTTTAATTAAGCAATCACGCGTCGGCCACAAATGATCAATCCGTGTGCGCACCGAATACAGGTCGTTCACCATTTTCCCCATCGCCCCACCCGCCTTTTCGAGGCTGATTTTCATTAGAGGGCACATCCTCCACCAATCGAGTATCCATAATCAATTCGCGAGTGCAATGAGGTGCTCGTCGCCCGGTACCTGTAACGCCCGCGTTTGTTGCATCACACAATTATGCACTTCGCTAGAATTATATTCGACACCATTCAACGGGCGTATATCGGTACCTTCACTCTATGTTTTTCGTGAAATCTTCCGTTAAAATCATCGGGTCGTCCAGACGTCATATGGAATAAAAACGGCCAGCGAATCGTGCTCCTCTCCGTACGTTCGCCGTTAGTCGTTAATTGTTAAAAACAGCGATCGTTTCGCTAAGATCGCGAGTTTGACTGTGAATCGAAATCTAGCACGATTACAAAAAAGCACCAGTCCAATTATCTATACATTATTTAACTGAAAATTTGATTGTCCAAGTATTATTTGAAAAAAATATTTGGTTCGAATAGCTTAATAAAAAGGCAGACGAACGGTAGAAGAATAATTGAAGAGATTAAAAGGAAAGTAATTAAAAAAATGAAAAGGGTGATGATAGATTATTATATCCTATTATATCTTTCTCTTAACATTATATCTTTCAATTAACTCGGATAATTGGGATTCTGTATAAGAATAAAAGATTGAGATATATTTAATTCACACGTGGAATTATAATCGTATAATATCAGAATGGCCTGATCTGTTGAATTGTGACATAATGGGAAATTGTTCTATTTATAACGAAAATGATCTACTTCCGGCATTGTATGCAAGCTATCGATCGACTGTATTATGCGTGGCTGACATTACTGTACAAGCTGCTGAAATATATCGCTAATTAGATGACATCGATAATCAATAAGCATGGGATAATAATTTATCATATTGTCTTTTTGAATAATGAATTTCGCGACAATAATTAATGCTAATTCGGCTCCTTATGTTGAAGGTAAAAATCTTTTGATGTAGATTATTAGACATTTTTTTTATCATAAAAGAATTATCCATTTTGTACAAATTTATGAAAGTTGTAAAATATTGATGATAATAATATATCCGGATATTACATCTGTAAAAATATTGACATTAATAAATTTAATGAATTTAAGTGCTTTGAGAATGAAAGGTTTTATCCGATCGGTTTTATCCGATTTGCTTCTTTCGCGTCGGTCGACTTATGTTGCCGAGGAGACGTGAGAATTGACAAAGTATCGCGGAGGACGAACGATCGAAAAGAGATCAAATCCTTGGCGACGTCTCTCATGTATAATCCAAGAGTTTGTATCTTCCCGAGAAAATGCTATCCTGCTCAGGCTTTCGGGATTAAGTATAGATGCTTCTGTTTCTGTGTGTGATATTTTCACATTGCGATATCCTAATGAGATTTTTAAAATTATATGGCCAAGATAACACCTTGTGCGCGATGAAAATCATATTACGTGCATTATGCATTTCATATGCATTATATGCATGCAAAATTAAAGAAATTACGTGTGTTAAAATTAAATATCCGAACGGAACATTTCACGATTTTGTTAAATTTAAAGTTTAATATCGCGGATAAAGAAGTAACTTGTATTTGGTTGATTTTTCAATTGTCTTGTTTCTCGTTTCGCGATGTATAATGCTCGCAAAAATCCATTTACATTACTAATTAATATGAAATTAATAGCGCTGCTGTAACAATAAAGCGCGCGAGCAACTGTTCGGTGCTCTCAGCAGTTGTCTGCGCAGCGAACAATATATGCGCTGAAAGGAACATTTGCTTGTAATGTTTCCATTCGGATGACTTTTTATGACCGTAGAAATGTGAAGAATAGCTAGTTCCAGGTACAGAAAGACGCTTCATTAAGCTGCTCACGTTCATGAGGATATATGCATTTCCAACCGTTTTATAACATTTTTTTTCTAGATGCTCCTCTTTCATATGTTGTTCAAATACGCCTACAGTTATATGTACTCTTCATTATGAGAAATATCAGCTGCCCCAAAGGGTATAAAGCGCCGGTTTTTACGAGAGTCGCGCTTTTCGCAACTGCATAAATTATGCTCGTTTGCCTTGGTAAAAATTTACCAAGGCAAACGCTCTGCGTACGAGTGATATTAAATTCTTATTCACAAATGGTCGACGAGATGTAGCGTACACTTGACTTTCTTGTCTTTAATAATTCCGCCAAATACTTAGTATTAACAACAACGTGAAATCTCCATTATCGCGTGGCACGGTGCCTCGCATTTTCCCAAATTAATAAAGAACCATTTCCGCGCCAGGAGCAGCTGGCACATATAATTGAGTTAACGCACAATTCTCTGTATTTCCTCACAAGATCTCGCGCAATATTCGCGGAATTCATCTCCGAATAATATTTTTGCTGCGCGCGTTGCTTTTTTAATATTGCGCCGGCACAAAGGCCATTTACAAATTACGTGTCTTTCATTCATCGCAAAGCTAATCCGACGCGGAATGGTACGCGAAAGCGTTCTAAAGGCTCCCTCAAATTTTTTCATTGTGTTTCGGTGGCAGTCGGCGAGCTCGCGCCACCGCCGCACCGTTTCAATTACTTTATGCAAACGTCGCGATTCCGTAATTTTCCTCCCGTATCGATCAACACGGACCGCCATCGTGTTTACGAAACTACTTTTTTCTCGTTACAGGACGCATTTGCGTAACTATTTCCATCGTGCAACGAGTTGTAGTTTCGACAAAAAAATTGACACACCACAATATATATTGTACATCGCTTAAACAAAAACGAACCTTACATAAAAAAGATTTTATTTCGGTCCATTCGGACGTCGCCGGCGAACGATTCGATCAATTTCACTTCGAGTATGACATGAGACAACGTGACGTTTGCGAGAAAACAATCGAGCACAGTCACGGGACGTATGTACAAAATCTGTATTGGATCGGCATCATTGTAACACCTCGACGTTTGCGCCAGCAAATTTCGACTCGAACGAATCGAGAACGGAGATAGGCTTGCACTCGGGAAAATATTCGATGGAATAGGCGAATATGGTTTTTCTATTTTTTTTTTTTTTTTTTATGATGCATCGTGATAAACGATGTAAATTTTTTTTCGGTAGAGAAAGAGGAGAGGAGGAGTAGTTTCTGGCACCTTCGCCACGGACAGAAACAAATTTCGCATAGTCAACAGAGCTCGCAACTGAACAGCCTGTTCTCTCCGCAGTTACGTATTTCTCTTTTTCCTCTCTGGCCAGTTTCCGTTTCCTCTTTTCCCTTTCTCGCCCCTCTTCGTCTCGTTCTAAAACGCTATACAGCTATCAAGCAGATGAAATAGCCACACATATTTCCTTTTCGAAAACGTTTACTTAAAATGACAATTTGCTTATCTATATCATATGTTAATGTTGTCCGATTACTTTTATTTCCATTAATTTGAGTTGTAGGCAATTCGTTGAATTCCTGAGATGTAATCCTTGATAAATAAAAAAAAGTCTCTGAGAGTCGTAAATTTAAATTAATTCAAGCGACGTCGAAATATCGAAACTCAATGTTTAAATGAAGAACAAAGTTATTTCCGAAGTCGGTCTCTCGAGCATTTACTGCGTTTCGCAGATTTACAACCTCACCGTCCAATCCATGATATGGCAGTTTCGTCTGCTCGATAGGTATACAGTGCTTTATCCTGGACATGTCTCGTCACTCGCGGGTGATTTACGTAGCCCGGTCAAGAATCGAAAGCCGCGAGCGATAGCCAGAATTGCGGACGCGTTATTTTTTCGAGGGAGCCTATTCATCGGCACCTGTCGTCCCGAAACCGGCTTTCACTCTGCCAGTGAAAAAGAAAAAGGGACGCGTTCGTATGGCGACCCATTTAATCGATCTCGCGGGACCGCGAACGGAGGCATTTGGCGAAGATAAATTTCGGCGTTGATCGATTCTCGACGGTACGACGATAACGACGGTGCCACCGGCGATAATGCTGTTTCCCTTCCGTGATCCGTGTGGACAACATCGTGCCGTGTGCCGATTTATTTGTTGGCGATTTTATTCGGATTGCTGAATCGGGCAAATTAGTGTCGCCCAATGCCATATCAGCGAGGGGAAACTTGATAAGCGCAGGCGGTCGCGTATTTTACGTGATTCGTGTATGAATTATAATGCACATAATTAAACGATTAATTGAAACATACAGATTTAATGGCGGCTGGGAGCGGCGGAAACGCGAACGAAATCAGCGTAAGTGTATTATCGTAAAATGTTCGGCTGGCCACGCGCGGCTTTTATCACTTAATTGCCTATTAATGTTCAAATTATTAAAATTGTGCGAAAAAATGCACGCATCAGTGGCATATATATATTTTTTTTTATTTTTAAGTAAGTTGCATTAAATTTTTAAAATCTATATTTATATTTGACTAAATAATATTTTAAAAATGATCTTTCATGACAACTATTGCGTATTAAATAATACTGAAAATGTATATTATGATATTGCTTCAAGAGAAATTTAATATTTAACATAATCCGCAAAATATTTCTTTACCAACATTGTGATAATACAATTGCGCGATATTTTATATATATATATATATAATACCGAAAAATATTGTAATTGCACATATGTCGTTTAATATTATATATATATGCATAAAACAACGGGTAATGCGTATGTAATTAAAAAGTACATTTGGGTGGGAGAACATCCAAGACACGAATTAATGGCGCGAGGATGTGCGGAATGGTCGGCGGTGCAAAACCGGTGGACAACTATTTTACAATAAAACAGCACGCCACACACGCCGAAATAGTTTATCGCGCGCAGGTATACATAAATATTCCATAAAGGCAGATATTGTTGGCGGTAACTCAAACAGGCAGGGGTCTCTATTGAGCATTCATGAATTAATGAGACGGTGTAGAATTTTATGTTTAACGGTAGAATATTATCGCATTATCGATTTGTCGCAAAAAAAGAACAGGATTGAATAAAAACAGTTTTGTTAAAAATAATTTCGTGAATTATTTTTAATTTATGAGATTTAGAGTATGTTGAATATATTTAAACAATATAAATATGTAGAAAAAAGACAAACGCTCGTTTCGACATGTGAAATCTAACGGTAATTAATTTATATTAATTAATTCTGCGTTTCTTATATTGACGATACAAGTATATTGGCGGTATCTTTTTCCGATATATTGTGTAATATAATTAAGAAAGAAATGGATACTTACAAATTACCGTCAGATTGGCCGTCTCATAAGTGGTAGCGAAAGACGGCGCCTCGGTGGAGACTTCGCACTTGTATTGGCCGGAGCTCTGCAAGACGAGGTCCTTCAACGTTATCCGTCTCTGTTCGTTCGGTCGTAGCTGCAGACAGAAAGAATGCGGCAAGGTATTTGCTTTGCTAATGGAGGATTTTTGTATCGGGACGTGATGTTGTAGCGACAGATCTGGATTCGGACCCCACTCGAAGTTAGGGCTTACTTACGCGCTTGTATACGTGAACGTGTACTTGGTGCACCCGATATTATACCTCGAGACAATCAATGCTTGATTGTATTGGGTGAGGTAATAGAATTTCTCCGAAGATAACGTACAATTCAATTTTTCAAGTTAAGAATGGTTACAGTAGCCCCCGAGATACGTGCACATTTTCAAAAATTTAATATTAAGAATATGAAGATTAAGTAGTAGTTCCAAACGAGCAAAATTATAGCGAATAATATGTGAAATTATAGCCAAAGAAGAAGAACATGCACACGAATTATAGATGTGCCATTGGATAAACTATTAGTAAGTAGGAAAATAACATTTTGACGAATACATATTTTTTTGACATCAAGATACACATCAAGTTTTTCCTCTGTTATTCGTATTGAAAAGTAAAGTCAGTTTTATAAAAGCAGCACTGAAAGATTTTAGATGCTTACATATTTTTCCGTTATATTGTCTCAAAGTTTACGATTTCTACTGATCATGTTTAAACAGCATTGTACATTTTACAGTTGACTTATTAATTAATTAGACTCTACCTACCGCATGTCTCTATCTGTCACGTTAGTCAGTCAGGTCAAAGAGTCATGTCTCCGCTATCGGTGATGACCGCGTTGTCTTGGCGGGCTACGTATCGCCGTTCTCCACGTGCGACTTCATTGACACCGTGGTGGGAAGGCGCGGGGACATTTGCGGCTATCGATAATTCATGGCCCGTTACCGGAGCCCGAGATACGGTCTCAGTTGCTCTCGCATTAGGTTCGATTAGGTACATCCGCGGTCCAATTAGCTCCCCGCGATATGCGACGACGAGACGGGCGCGACGACGCGGGGGGAGTCCCCTTTCCTGTCCCGTCATTCAACATCTATAGGAAATCAAGCGTCCGTATCGATCACTGCGAACGCTGACTCGATCGCCGGAAATGCCGTGCATCTCGATATGCCGATACTCGCTAGTTGCGACACGGTCGATCGTTCGACATCGATCCGCGACTGTCTCTCTGCCGGATTATGAATATTTAATTCCGCGGTGTGCGGACTCTGAGAGGGAATCTAATTAATTTTTAACTTGAAAATCTCCGTTTAATCCTCGCGGCGGGTACAAATTCTATTATGGCATAGTAATTGTGTTATTCAAATTTGATTGTAATAATTGAGGATTAAATCTAATTAAAACCAGATTCTCTGAATTATAGATAAATTTTTAACTCTGAATATATTCTTGGATGGTGGGAATTACCAATAAAATAAATAGTAACGTATTATGCTGCCGCATTTTTAGATTCCACGTCGAATACGTTTTTCTAAATTCTTTCATCGAGGTTGATTCGAAATGACTGTCGCGCGGAGGGAAGCGGATTATCGACGCGGCCGCTTTCAATCTCGTCATCTCGTCGTCTCGTCGTCCGTCGTCGACCGTGCGGAGCGGCGGCACTGTACCTGGCTCGCCGCCGCACGTCCGATAAAAGCCGTCTCTTTCGTAATTTCCGGCTACATTAACGGCATCTCCGGCGGTCGCCTCGTCGATCTTCCGATATTCTGATAATCCACGCGATCTCAGACGCCGAAGAAAATTGCTGTTGGTAGTGACAGGCAGCTTCCACCCTCGAACGACGGTCCGGATGGCTCGCGGTGACGGCTAATTAAAGTGAATTAGGAATTTCAGCCCGTTTCCTATATTACGGAGATAGGAAACTCTTTGACCAGTATCTCTATGTATATATATATTTTTTATCGCAATCATTCATTTCAGAACTTGGATTTCAGAATTTCAGAGTGATTAAGATGCCTTTCTTCATAGCTAATCTCTATGAATAATGTATCAAAATGTCACTAATATTTGCTTAATATTCAATATAAAGAATTGAAAAATTACGATTTGTCGTAACATAGATAACCGATTTACCGCTGTTACATAACTACATTAGTTTTTAACCGTGTAATTGTACAGTTTGGAGATGGTAGAGCTACTGTTCGGAGCTCTCACGTGCCGTCTTTTACAGTCAGCTTTTCGAAAGTATGCTTACACAAACAAGCGTAAGTCGTTGCCTAATTTCACTCGGTGAACTTCTCGGCTCGCGTTTACGAGAGGCACCTAACGCGCGCAAAAGTTTCAAAGTTACATAATGCGCGTCCCGATGACACGGCAGGATAGATTACGCTCGTAAACTATCGTGGAAGGAACGCATTACGGCCACCGGAATCGAGAGGAAGGAAATACTTTCGCGGGATGACGTATTTATCGGCCCTTTTAATTCCAAGTTGTTAACTGTTGCGTATGAATGCATTCAGAGAAGATTATCGTAAACCGATGGTGCTTTATTTAATGACGAGAGATGCTCAAAGTTCCTGGATTGTCTGCGAAAGTAACTCGCGAAAGATTCCGGCATCTCTCTAATAAACAGAAATTCTCATGTCTGAAGTGGTTTGAGGTATAACGTATTCTTAATGTAAATCCCTGCTCAATTCTCTCGCGAGACAGGTAGAAGGTTGCCCTTTTTCTCGGATAAAATCCTCCCGGATAAAAGCACCGCGCAATTGTACACGCGCTGCCAGTAACGATCCTCGGTCGAAATACCTCTTGGCGTTACGAACGTAAGATGTAATTCCTCAAAATGCTCGGCGGAGCTTATGTCGTGTATTTCGGGAAGAGCGGCGGATTTTAAGCTCCGTACGCGAGCTCGGCGCGACGGCGTCGCGATGATTCGCGTCTTCTGGCGCTGCTGGCCGTAAGTGAAGCAAGAAAAAAAAAAGGAAAGAAATAACCAAGTCGACGGGGACTCGCCGGCGTAATTTCCTTCGAGGTAATAAACTAAAAGCATCTTTCCCCGGCTTGCGTGCCCTTCCACCGAATCTGCCCACCGTCTGTACCGGGCTTGACTCGACTCGCCTCACCTCGCCACGGACGGCTTGGTTCACCTCACCTCACCTCGGCTTGGCTTGGCTCAGCGCGGCGCGGCGCGGCGCTGCGTCGGTCTCGCTCGCTTTCTCTGTTCGGGAACAAAATTACTTTTACCGGCGGATAGAAGCTCGAAATAATTCGAGGGACGAGCGAGGAAGCAAAGTCGGAGAACTTAGGCAAATTCGCTCGGAGCCCTCCTTGACTTCGTCCTCCTTTAAGTTTCGAAATTGTACACCGCTCGCGTATTAAGAGAAGGAGTGGGTTGAGGGATGAGGGATGAAACTGCGCCAGTCCAGATCCCCTTCGAAATAGGATACGAGGAGACGAGGAGTCGTCTCGAAGTTTTCGACTCCCTTGATGACACCGCGCTGTAAAATTAATCGCGCGGAGCGAGATTTAGTGCTTTGCGGATAACAAAAGTATCGCCCGTGTTAACTAACCGATCCGAATTACGACGTCCTCGTTGTCCACGATCATTGATTAATTATCGAGATAATAATCTCGAGGTTTCTGTCTGAGAAGATTAAGAATGCTCCGGGTCTCTAAAATAAGTCGGAGACATATCTAAGATATTCTCGTGGATTATTTTAGTCAAGACTTTCAGACATTATCAACCACTTTTCTCAGATCAAATTTTCCCAGACGCTTACGATAAGGTATTCCGAGCCTCGGAAACGAGGTGCTTCCTCGACTTTGACTTGGACTTTATTCATCGCGTCGCGTTCTCCACGCTCCACGAAAGTCCACACGATCGAAGATGTTGCTCTCGAAAAAAAGGCGGAGAGAAAGGGTTGAAAGGGAGAGATTTGCGATGCCTCGTTATCGATGTTGTCGAGGATCTTTCTTTCTCTCTCTCTCTCTCTCTCTCTCTCTCTCTCGCCTCCCTCTTCCCCTTCTCTCTGTTGTGCGCTCCTTACGGCCGACACAATTCGCTGTTTTCATCAATTGAATCTCGCAACTTCGTCTACTTACTTTTGTCGCGATCCCGAAGGGGGCTCCAATCTTCCCGAGAGATAGACGGAAATTATACAAAAGGTCGCGCAACAATCAGCCTCTCTTCTCGCGGGAGTGCGCGGGAGTGCGCGAGGTGCGCGAGGAGAGAGAAATGTAAGCAGAGGGGAGAGGGTGGTCGGTTGGTTGCAGACGCGAAAGTTTTCGAATTCCGGATAACGAGA
The DNA here is from genome assembly GCA_011636635.1 of Tetramorium simillimum. Lineage (NCBI taxonomy): Eukaryota > Metazoa > Arthropoda > Insecta > Hymenoptera > Formicidae > Tetramorium > Tetramorium simillimum. The sequence goes on along the minus strand of VBVQ01000114.1, from coordinate 78,127 downwards.
TGTTGATTCGCAACTTCTTACCGCGGCTGCAAGTATAATACCCGGGGTGGGGGGAAGAGGGAGAGCAAACCTTACTCGACTGCCTGCAACGTCCTCGCTAATCTACGTCGCCGAATGGAACCTCAGCTCGCTCGACACAGGAAAGATGCTCTTAGGTACTTTCCGGAAAACGCGAGCGCCATAGTAATTTGTCTTTCGACTGCGCGAGACGTTATTAAAGCGGAAGTAGTCGCGAGCGAGCAACTGCGGATGAGCAAAGTCCTCTTCTTATTACTATTCTCGCGCTTCTTCTGATTCTATTTCATTATTTCTAGTAATATTTTTTACAATTTTTTTTATCTTATTAATATTTTTGAGCAACGAAAACGCGCATCAGAAGAAGTTTTTTTCATCATTTATCATTTATAATTATTTTTGCTGAGAAATTTTTACCATTTCGTTGGGATTAAATACGAAAGTAGTCGCATTTAATCCGAAACTATAAAATAATAAATGAATATTTAACGTGTATTAAGTTTAGAATTAGTTTAGAATGGAAAATTTATGTTTATCCTCTTTTCTACATTTTCTCTATATTTTGCAGCGACTCTGGGTCGTTGAATCAAATTTTCATTACACTTCGAGATTACTGACATTCTTCTCAAATACCTTCAGATATTGCCTTTTAAGTATAAATGGTTTTCAATTGGAAACCGATTTCGATTAAAAATTACGAGTCAATTAAACAGATAATTATGCAAATATTCATTTACGATATTTAGCTACTACTTTCAGCTCCGATTGCAATCTCCCTCTCTCAGAGAGGGTAAATTAGTGACTGTAATACCGTAACACCGTTGTACACCCCTCGTCCTATTGTGGCGTAGGAATAATTACATTTATTTGACCGTAAACTCGAATTCCTTCCCTCCACGGTTCTAATGCTCGCGCATATATACAACCGGCTTTATATTCAATTCTTTTTATTGCCGTCGTCAATGTGTCTTCCGCCAGCATTACGGCGAGGAATACCGTTTCTCCTCGTGTGCTGCTTTTTAAAACGTACTTACGATGTGCCCATCTTACAGAGAACCACCGAGACCGCCAAGTTACACGGCGCGTTAACTTTGAATAACCTATAAACCGCCATCTCTCCGAATCTTTATTCCTCGCGATGAGTTTCCAGGGATAAAAGCCGCGCATGAACGAACGGTCACGACAACGGCCGTTAAATTCCAGCGGCCAGCAATGACATATAATCGTCGTGTAAGACCATGATAGACGGAAATTAAACGTACGAGTGTTGCAATTATTCGAGCGGAACACGATGAACATGTAAAAAGGAGGGCAAGTACGTTCTTTCATTCCGAACTCAGAGTACGTGGCGTGCGTTAAATATTCAGCTCCAGTTCATTACTTAATAATTAGATACGACTGTTTTGAAGAAAATTACAGAAAACCCGCGACAAGAATGATGAACGGCTAAAGAATCTCGTTCACCGATCCGCGTTCGCGACTGATTAAAAAATTGTAAAGGATAATGCACCGTGAAATTCGCGTCCGTGCACCGCGCATCCCGCCACGAAGATATTCATCTTCCCCATTCACTTTCATCTTCGTTGAATTAACCTTCCCGCGGAATCCATTAAGCGCATCCAAAACGACGTCCATAGACTCGTCGCTTAATGGACGGATACGGACGTGTAATGGATGTTGTTGGATCTACTCGCTCTCGGTGGGAACGAGAAAGAAAGAGAGAAAGAAGAAGAAGAAGAAGAAGAAGAGAGAGGACGATGCACCGCGGCCCTTTTGCATCCTTCCTCGGGAGGCAGAAAAATCGGACGGATGAAACTCCCGCACGTCTTAGAGATAATCCCGTGCACTTTCTTGGGCGATGTTGAAACAGAATAAAAATCTGACGTACCATCGCTCAACTCGAGGCAATGCAATTTTTCGTCCCTTGTTAGTTTCAATTGCAATGTTTCGTCCCGCGTTTCGTTTCGTTTCGCCGTAGAATTCGCGATTATCGCTAATACTGCCGTCAATTTCACGATCGTGACCCATTAATGGACGGTCGCGTCGCGACAAGGGGTTTTCAGAACGCGACGGAGGGATAGCTCGTGAATAATACAGACGGCTTGCAGTGGCGTTGCTAGATTTTACTGCCCTCGAGCTGTCGGACGGCGATTTATAGGGCGGAAGATGGTGGCTCGCGGGGTCGCGGGGTCGCGGCGGATTAGTCAGATTGTTTGGAAATTTTCATTGGTTTCCTGCCAACCGGGGAGGAGCAAACCGGAAGAGGAGGAGGTCATCACCGGCACCGGGTACCTTGGCGCGAGCTTTCGATCGTTTCCTGCCCACGTACCGGCTGCTCGGAAAGTCGCTCTATTTACGGACCGTCTTAAGTCGCACGCGAAGCACATGCAAATGCCATGCGATAAAAGAACGAACGACGCAGCCCGGTTTCCTTCGGCGGCAAACCCGAAGAAACACGGCGGCGCCCGCGCCGTGTCAACGTCGTTCCCTCTCGTTGCTCGTTGATTTATATTCCTTCCTTGGGCCATGTAGTCGCGATCGGGAGAATCTCTGATCCCTTGTCGGTTTCATGATTCGCATTACTGAGTTTTAAAGCCGCGCAACTATTTGTCCAAAGTTCATACTTAAATTATCTCTTTCATTTCTTGACTTTGTTCTTGCTTTATGTAATTTTGCTTAAATTACAGTCGGTTAAGTTAAAGCCGATTTTGGATTTTAAATGTATGATTCGTTGATTGACCGAACGTTGTGATGAAACATTCAAATTATTAGCGACACGACTATCTTTTAATATCTCGTAATTTGTGATTTGCAATCGATGCTGAACTTTTAATGAATTAAAAGTGTTGTGCGAAGAACAGGTTTTGCTTTATTAAAATGTGATGAATGTTATGCTCACTTTTACTATATTAACTATATTAATGCTTGTGCTATCACTACTTTAATATGCTCAAATACGGACGGGCTTGAAAATCCACACCGCGGTTAAATATCTCTCTCTCTCTCTCTCTCTTTCTCCTACACTTCTTCGATGTACGGCCGCGACCGTATCTCGATATGTGACACGGTCGAGAGAACGGTAATGCGGAACAGCAGCTGCATACAAATGGGGAATTTCGAGGGCAGGAATGCGTTACGGCTTAAAACGGCTTTCCATTCCATTAGATGAATCGCGCGGATAATTAATGTAGTTACGGTCAACCATGATATTCAATCCGCGGAAACCATAAAGCCACGGCCGTCCGTTTAATGTGTCCAAGGATGCTGAGCGCGTGTGCGTCATGGCGATAGCGACATTGATACACATAACTGCGGTATTGTAATGATATTCTGTCCTTCTTAGCGTATATTTAACATTTTTCTGTTGTAAATTTTCATCCAAAGCTTACGTGTCATGTCGACCTGCAGGTTTTGACTTTTCTAAAGCACGAGAGAACAGTGTGCAGAATGTCTGAATTCAAACGGATAGAAGGGAAGCAAAATTAAATCTTTTAAGTATTTATTTCAACAAGCGTGCAAACTTTCTATGTTGTAAAGTTACTGGGAAGATCTCAAGAATTAATGAGGGATACAATTATTTTTTGAGAAACACAGAAACTTGAATGTTAAATCCAAATTCCGTCCCGGATTAGACAGCGAAACGGAACGGATCGAGTGGTAAGCGTCGTTTCTGCGCCGCCATTATCTGGTTATCCTCCCGCATCGAGAGATATATCTCGCAAGGCGAAGTTCTGCCGGAACATCAAAAATTGGCGTGTTCCCTCGGGGGGTGGGAGCTAAATCATTTAAATTTCTGCGCAAACGACCGCGCGCACATGCGGGCGGATCTCACGCTCTTCTGGCGGAGGAAAGTTTAAAAAATGATGGAGAGAAGAGAGAAGAGAGGAAAAAAAGAAGCGCGAGGAAAGGGTATTATCCAGCTAGCGAATCGCCGGAAAGTTTCGCGTCGAGGGTGATCTCGCCCAGAACTATCCTCAAACTATCGTCAAACTATCGTTGCTACTGACCTTGTTTTTGGGCCGCAAGTGTACGACGTGCCGAAAATCTTGCGGAAGTTGGCCGCCTCGCGAATGTGTGCATTCGATAAAGGAATCTCCATTTTAATAGTTCTGTTTACTTTAGATGTTGTTACGCCGAAGCGTCTCATCGGTACTTCGTTTCACCGATTTGCTTCATTGAACGAAGATATTCACGTTTTTCAGCCTTATAACTCAAAAACCCATAAAAAATTATCATTAAAAATGGAATACTTATATAAAATATAAAATTATATTCTATTTTATATTCCATGGTCATTTTTGATAGTTTAATGTTGAAGAATATAATAATATTGTAATACATGCATATATTTTCGGCTTTTATTCAAGAAATTTCAAATTTTATCGATACTATTTAAGTTTCTAATAAGTGAGAATTTTATTGTTTTTAACATTTATAAAAATAATTATATAATACTTGTGGTTTTCGATCTTTATATTACTCTTTAGATTATTACAATGATATTGACGATACAATGATATCGGCAAGTTCATGAAATTTAAAATCCCCGTTAGCTAAGCCGGGAAATGTTTGCACGCGATATCAAGAATGTCCTCGAAGAGGATTTACATTTTTATTTCCCGATACTACAAGCTCGTTTTTGTTGATGGGGATTACCGCCGATCAACGATAACACGTGTAGCGAAAATTAACAAAAAAATTGCTCGTCGACAACGCTTCCGGGGGATTTCGCGTTTTCTTTTTTTTTTTTACTTTTGATTCTATGCGTTACGATTATACGTGAATATTTTGAAAATATTTAATTGACTCGCTTAAAAGCGGCGTAAGTTAAATTTTTTAAAATGTTATGAATATTTCAATGAAATGCAGTCATAATCTACATAGAATGCACGGATTTTAGGAGGGTTTTTAAAAAATCTTGATCTCATGCTATTTTTTTTTAAGTAACAAATAATAATATGTAAACCTAATAAATAAAATTAAAAAAAATTAAAAATGTCATTTAGTAAAATATTTTCGCATACATGTGGTACAATCTTCCAGAGTAAACTTATGGCATTTTTTAAATAAATCAATTTGATCGTATAAATACAAAAATTGTAGTATACGGCAGGATTTATTTTAAAATATTTCTATTCGCCAAAATTGACCTCGCGTGTATGTATGTTACATTTCGCAAATAGTATCCTACGTGATGTTCCGGCTCATAGACGAGAGGAGAGGCCGGTGAATCGGGAACGTCATTTGTAGAATATTGGAGTACAATCTGGTGGATTGCATTCTTCGAAACATTCGATCCTCAATAGCGAAGAGACCAGAAATACGAAAGCTGGAGAGAATCGAAGACCAGTGAAGATCTCGGAAGAAGATAACGTACCGTGGCACGAAATAGGCTCTGAATCCGCTCGTGTTTCTACCAATATCGCATTTGATATCAGAAATATTTTCTTTCGAGGGAGGAGAGAAAGATACACAAATATTAATATTAAGTACTAAATATATGTTGCGCTTGGATTAATTATTTCTTAACGATGTAGTAGAGAAATGATCTCGATTGCCATTAATTAAAGATTAATATTTCTGATATTCTAAACTTCTGATATTTGCTTTCAGATTTGATATTAATTTTCAATTCGCATTTGGTAATTTTACAAAGCTCTTGTTTTTTATAAATATATTGAAAATGAGCATAACGAGTAGTAGCGCTACATGTATTTGCAAACAAATATATAAAAAATAATCTACTGAAATAAAACAATTCCGCGCATACATATAAGAAATATCCAGATGTTATCACATCGATACACTACTCAACATCTTTTCGCGCTCTCTTTCACTCTAGCGAGATCTTATTTTCAACGAAGAATACTGACATGTGAATCCACATCAGGATATCGAAATATTCTAGAGAAAATGACGTATCCTCAGATTCAACGGACAAGCTTCTAACTCTCTATTGATAAAAAGATGTGGCAAATGCGCCCGGGATCGATTCTATCGAGTATGTTCGTACGCTTTTAATCGTCGTTGATAAAAGCTACTGTAATTATACAGCGGTGATTGAATTTTACATTACGCTCGCGGATTAATCCACAATTGACCTCTAAAATATAGACTAATTTCTATTTAAACTCTTTGTACAGGATATAAATTAAATCGATCAATCAGTCGTCCTTTATAAATATGTGAAAGAAGTCAAATATTGTCTTTGTTCTTAGAAATTTTACTGTTGAAATATAAATTATCACATGTCTGGAGCTTCTAATTGAGTCTTCATTTTAATTTTGCAATTGTGCAGCTATTTGCAAATTTAACTCTTACAAGTTACAAGTAGTAAAGATCGTATTATAATCAGACCAGATGCAAATAGAAACGATCGAATCAGACGATGGAAATAAGAAATGATATTATAATCAGACCAAACGAGACGAAATTAATATTGATTATATACGTAGAAAATGCTCGTGTATTCTAATGTTTTATTTAATGTATAATTTAATATAATATTACAAAAATTGTTACATCTTTTTTCATACACTCGCTATTATCGATTTAATCGCGTAATATGAGACTATCAATGCCATATGAAAGTCCATTCACGAAAACTGCAGTCTCACTTCTCTTTAATGAATTCTACATGAAGATATCACACTGTTGACAGCTTGTTGCGGGAAAATGATGAATTCGCGCCTCATTTACTGCAACGGGAGTTCCATTTAATTCGATTTAATACAATCTCAAGTCACGGTTTAATTATAAATCAATATAATAAATTTATTGTGCCGCAATATCTTGGAATAGGTAATATTATTTTATAAATTAAAAATAAGAGCAAGAAAGTATCATATCGGACACAGAAATTCGGGTTTAAGTAAAAAAATATATCGAAAAATATTTCAGGAATACAATCTCTCTCTTTCTCTCTTCCTCCGATTATATATCACATGTATAAATTTAAAATTTTTTCACTCTGATTAGAGCGATTGCTTTTACTTCGAGTTTAAGGACGACGTTGATTCTATCGATATAATCCTTTTTATCGATGCCGGAACCGATTCGACATGGTTATATCCGACACAACTGTCATCAATATAATGCGAAAGACTATTCATTAAACTTCTCGATAGCCACGCTTTCCTCTTACCGATCCCGAGAGGAGGTGGCTCCCGGCGGCTGACAGCTTGGCACTGGGGAGCTTGCGGGGAAAGATGATGTAGTATCGTGGGGCAATGGTGACGGTGGCGGCGGGATGAACTCGCGCCTCATTTGTACCAGCGCAAGAACGCGGTCTGGATACGCCGGCCGGCACGTTTTGCCGACCGGCCGACCGGCCAGCCAGCCAGCCAGCCAGCGAGCCAGCTCTGGGAAGATGAATTACATCGGGACGTGATGGTGCCGTCTGCTCATGGTCGCGTTGTCGATCGGAATCGCGGCAACTTGTGTACGGATCCCGACACGTCGGTAGCTCCGCCCGGCTCTCTCTCCCCTTTTCGTTCGTCTTATCGAAGGCTCGCGTGCTCTCGAGCTTTTCGTGTCCCGATGCGGAAGCTGGGGCAACGGGAGCGCGAGGGTGAGGAGACCGGGAGATGGCGAAGGGAGAAGATTGATTGCGTCGAATCCCGCGTACAGTCGGCGAAAGAAACAGCCGACGGGCAGTGCTGAGTTTTCGCGCGGTTTTAAGAAATCCCGCTTGCATCGCGAAGCGGGAAACGACGAAGAGGGCGGATGATGCTTTCGACCGCGTGAATAGGGATGAACTCTTCGCCAGGTTGGCGACGAGGTTATTACTTGTTCCGCTCCCGGTACCCATAACCCAGGCGAGAGAATTCTGCGAGAGCACTCCGATAATCGGGGAGGAAAAGGCGAAGGAATCGAACCATGGCTAATCTTCCGCGGCTATTATTAATGTTTCTCGCCATACTCTCTACTCCACTGTCGATTTATCACATTTTCACCATCTTTTTTCAAAAAATCTACGCAGCAAGCGTTACATGATGTATAAGGATATTTAATCCTATCACCACATTACAGATTGTGTTAAATTAAATATTAATTAACTTGATAGGAATTTCAAAAATTAAGCAGACGTAGATTAAGAGACGCACCTCGACTTTCACGCCAGGCCGGGGAAATATTTGAGTCCTTTGGTTGCTGTCCGGCAGGTATCGGAAAAACTCGTGATCATCCTTGTACCATTTAACTGAATACAGGTTACTGCCGCCAAGTATTCGCCAGTCGCACCTGAGCTCGATCGAGTCACCCACCTCGGCCTCTTTTGGCATCTTAAATTCCACCCTGATATCGCTGCCCGCTGAAACACAAATACAATACATCCACTTATTATAGCGTTCATAAAGCAATGATGAAATAATGAAATCGAGAGAGAAATTTAAATAATATATATTAGATGTTACGAATATTATATGCATATCATAACGCAGCTTTTTAAAGCAAGTCAACAGACTTTTTGTTTCAAATTTCTTCTTTCCGATCGGCGATTTTTGCGACAACATCATGTATTTTCTAACAAATTACGTAATTGAGAACGAGTAATCCAGCTTTCGAATCGTGTTCCTGAATTCGTTGCAACTCTCAATCGCTAATAGAGCTGCCGATCTCGCGCGGCGCCATTTTCGGGATTTTCATTTCGTTAATCCACGGACGCGCACGAGAGGCGACATTCGGAATCCACAGTCGCTTCGCAATTACCGCCCGCGTCTGTCAGCTGAGGGCAGGCACGGGATGGTAAAAGGGTGGCGTGTGTTAAGCGCAAGAATAAATATGCGGTTACCGGAAGGGTTAGACGGGGTCGAGGTAAATGCCACTGTGAGTTTCGTACGCGATCCGGAAGTTTCCTCCGAAACTCTAAACGAATGGACTTCGCTGTGCATAGATAGATAGTGAAACTTGCATAGATTTATTGCAATATGCAGAATAACGTTTTCCGACCGCATTAAAACTTTCAAGTTTAATCGAAAGAGGAAAGTGTAATAATTACAGATAATATCTGCAGTAAAAAAATACATTATATTAATGTAATATATGGAAAAAGAGAGAAATGCAAATTATGTAACATGACCGAAATTTATGAGAAATCTATTTCCCCAGGTTGTAATTATCCAATCTGTGCACGTATTATGGAACTTTTCGGAATGAATTCCAATCAGAATTATTCCAGCTTCCCTAGTAAAGACAATAGAAATCTAGGTAATAACTAAACAATTCTGATCGAAATCCATTCCGTAAAGTTCTACAATACGTGCCTTGATAGCAAAACGATTAAATCGCATTATTTGAAAGGTCGCTGCATATTCATGCGAATAATTATATCATTTCTCTTATTTTGTTCATGTACTAATGATGTAATAATATCGTTATATCATTAATTATTATCGACAATTTGCTTTAAGTCGCTTGTAAATTATAATGAGTTGTATTAGATAAGTATTAAGAAAGCATGGCGAATACGTTCGGCCGCGGAAACGTCGTCCGTGGTAAGAAAATTTATCCCACGCTCGACCGCCAACGGCTGCGTGCACATTAATTCTGGCGGATGGCCCATAATACGGCAGGTCGGGTTAATTTGGAAGGCCGAGCGCAGAGCTGACCGCGCACGGGAAAGCAAGGCGACGATCACGTGGCGTGTTGGGTTTAAGTGTGTCGGCCGTTGTCGTTAAAGGTCCATCGAGCGTAATGCCGCGAGACCTCGCTTGCTCTCGGCATTTGCTCTTCCGGCCGGTATCCGCAATTTACAGTCGCACGTGTTAAGATTTAATGACGCGCGAATTTCGGCTTGCGGATTAAGGGCGGGCTCTCAAAGAGCGGGCCGGTTCTTGTAAACCTCTCGCATTTTCACGATCACGTGTCCGCGTGTGTGATTCCGTGGAGATCGGTGGAGATTAAATCTTAACATGTATTTCAAGTACACTTGAAATTCAATCATACGAAATTTCCCAACGCCACCTCATCACACTGATGGTTCCACACGTCGAAAAACATTCTGAAATATTCTCCTTTGCGTTTAATTAATTATTCAATTATTTCTATTGAAGAAGCTTTGAACATTCACAACATTGTGAATTAATGAAATGGAGCCGAAATATACGATTTATATAATTTTGTTATAGAATTATTAATTAAATACTAATTAGCATTAACTCACGCATTACGAATCGCGTTTGACTTCCAAAGCCAATTTTATTGCTGCTTAAACAATAATAATTAAAATAAATATGAAAATGTACAGTTGAATAGAGAGAAAAGCCATTTACGGTCCTGAAAAACTATTCATTGAATCTTGCCAGCCTAATAATAATAACATTTCGGCTGAATTCGTGAATTTTTATTTTACTTATTTCCAATTCAGTAAACTGTAGGTTGATTGTTTGTCGGTCTTAAAATATAATTCGTATAACGAGAGTAAAAAATGAAACGCATAATTAAATCTATGATTTATTTATTACTACTTGTTTAAGAATTAATGTTTCTCACTAAGGGCCAGAATTTCAGTGAAGGAAAGCTCATCTCTAGTTCGGCATAACTGATGTACATGTATACAGAGACTCGCAATATACGGAACAGTATACTGACGTTCGACGGGACTGACCTAACCGTTGGTGTCAGTCGCAGCTGCTTCCGATGGCGCGGTTTGCGTTTCGCGACGCGTTTTCGAACGCGCCTCTCCGTCACTCCGCTTTCCGTCTCCCCCTCGATATCTCTCATCCGCGCGTCGTCAATTTCCGTCGTTACAACGACCGAGTCGTTAACTTGCCAATGGAGTTTGACGTCTCATAGTTGAGACTGCATCGCGAACGTTTCCGTGCCATTTATCAACGGCACCTGGCGTATTGAAAACTGTTTCGCTGTAACGGCACGGGCGAGAAGGAAGGCGCCGAAAGTGTAACGGCGCCATCGATTTCAGTTACGATACGTTTCAATCAAGGGGAATTTTAATCGCGCACGACGCACACGTGAGCGTTTCGTTACCACGAAATGAAAACTTTCGTCGCATAATTTGGATGATGAGACAATCCGAATAATAATCACCAATCTCTTCTCACGAGCAAAATTCAATTTAATTTCGCAATTAAGTAATTAATTTTATTTCCAATTTACAATTTTACTTAATAATAATAATAAATATTTCCTGCTCATCGTTAAAGCGCGAAAAGGGGACTCGTAGATGATCTTTAATATAATACATTATTTTAAGAATACATTTTAAGGCTACTTGAAATTTATCAAGCGGCAACGCGGGCACTTTTTATGCCGGTACTTTGCGAAGATCTCCCGCGGTCGCGAAAATGAAGTCGGCAAAAGAGAAAGCCGCGAGACAAAAGCTTCCTTAAAATGCGCTCTGGAGCGACAGCAGTTCGCTATCCGCGTTCTCAGTCGCGCGCAGTTTCCCATAAATCCCATCCTTTCCCTCCGCTATTCGTTACTTCCACGACAAAGACAGCACATTACGCAAAGGAATTTGTCCAATTGTCTCGATCAAAGTCGCTCTCGCGAGTCGCCTCATATTGCCGTCGGGTTCTGCCTGCATTCTGGACGCAATGGCGGAAATATTTCTTGCTCATCGCGAACGTTAAAGCTAAGTCTTTCAAACTGTGCGGCTCTCTCAAGCGTTTCCTTTTCGAGTGTCTGATCTCTGCCGGATTCCATTCAAGTCATGCAAGACTCCTCCGGCAGAATTGAAATCGAATGCCTCGGCTACCGTTTCACCTTTGCGACGACCCTCGTCTCGCGTCCGTTTTCCCATTCGCGTGAAATTTATCTCTAAACAAGGCATACATTCTGCCGCAAATGTCTAGATTTGCGATTTCTCATCCGCGAAGTAAAAATATTGCGCCAAATCAAAAGCGTTTGCCGATACGAACTTTTCCTCCTTTTCGCTCGGCAAAGAGGAATGATATTTCTGACGGGTGAAGCATTTCTCTGTGTATTACGCTTCATCACTTTATCTACGCCAATGCTCTGATTTTTTAAACACAGCTGTGAATAAGATATATTTTAATAAATTTATTCATTTCATTAAATTTATATTTAGGTGCACTATATATTGCATCTTTGAAGAATATACTTTGTAATGCATTTCGCATCAAATATTCTTCCCTTAATAATTGAATTAAAATTCTCCAATTAAAATTCTAAAAAAGCGAAATCCGTTTAAATTCAAGTAAAAGTAATATGTGTGTTAAAGAGCTAATTTTAAAACTCAATCCTTTCTATAACTATAACGTATGTGTCTGTTGGCTAGATATTTTAACTAAATGAGACAATTTATTTTAGAGATTTATTGGAGTATTAGGTAGCGAAAATCTTTCGGAAAATCGTGCGTTCACGTACGCGGCGCGTAACAAGTCGCGTCGGCAGCGAATAACAAGCTCATTCGCCTCTTCATCTCCACCGCTCATAATCGGCGCTTGTTAACCGCGCGGGAAAACCCGCCGTGGCAACTCAACTGAAATCCACAGAGTCCTGATTGCGGGCGCTCGTTTTTCCGATTGCCAGCCGTTAGCCGCAACCAATTTCTGCCCGGCGCATTCGAGCGCTCACGCTCACGCGCGCGCGCGCGCGCGCGCGCGAAAGCCCCTGGAGCAGCCTGATTCGGGGCTGAGAAACGACTTCCGGCTAGCTCGCCACCAGTCGAAACCTCATTACCGCCCGAGAATTGCACGCCCTTTTTCCAAGGGGGAAACGCGGAGGGGAAGGGATTGGATAAATAAAAGCGCTTTACGTGCCTTTCGCGGAGACACACGACGGCCACTTCGGGGTGTTTCCCTTTGTCTCGGGATTATGCAAACGCGACTCCTCCATAGCAAGTCGATGCAGCAGGGCGCGCCGCTTGACTGGGGGGGGGCTCTCGCAATTTCGTGGAAGAGCTGCTCTTTGAAGTGGATGTAAACGTGAATGTCCTTTTTAGGATGACGCGCGCGCGCGCGCGCGGAAAGGGTTCCGCCCGGAAAATGTTTTTCCTGCCGCTCTTATTGTAGATTTCGCCTCGATTCTATTTCGCTGCACTCGGAGGAATTTTGTTGATTGACCCAGAAATACGGAGAAATCTCTGGGTTATCTCGAGTAAGATACGGACGTTCCTCGTCCTGAAGCGCAATTTCTCGAGAACGGAGCTGACTCTCCACGGAGGATATTTAACAGTCCGCGAAAATTTTACCCGGGCGCTCGTGAATCTCACGGAACTTTGTACGTCGCGACCGCTAGCGTTATTTCGTGGATATTACGCCGCGGCCTGCATATAGGAAAGCAAAGCGCCTTTTACAAGAGTTTGGCTTTACTTTTCCTCACTTGGATCGAGCCCGAGGCAATCGCAACGTGCTTGAGGAGGACGTGGAATAAAGGTTGGCCTATTTCTCGTCAACCAGCTAAGGAGATGCATAATCCTTTCTCGCGTCACACAAGGAACCGAACTATTGGTCAATTAAGAAATTTTTACTTATTATTGCCTTATGTGTGTTCAGTTATTATTATTTATTATCTATTATATAATTTTATATGGCTGAAGACGACTCTATTTAATTAAGTCGAAACGTCCTATATTTTTCTTTATTTGATTTGATTAGAAAATAAGTAAATTTACTTAACATCAACATCATCGCATAAGTTGCTCGTTTCGGCCCACAATCTTTCTTTACTTATGTACGAGCAGCTTTGCATATACGAGCTGGTCTTTATCTTGGTTTTGAAACTGGTACTTTTCTTTTCTCCACCGAGATCTTCGCCATCGCCGTCCTTCACTCGATCCATTAACGATAAAATTTTCCTTTTTTCGCACGTGAAGTGTACGATGAGCGTCGTGTACACCGGAACGGGCTGAAACGCGGTATAAGCGAATGCGAAACGGTGCCCTTAGTTGCCCTCGAGGGTTGCATTATCTCAAAGTACATTAGTTATTATCCGCCATCGCGCGAACTTGGATCATAAATGAAACGCTTAACTCAAACATGTTGTTGCATACTCACACACACACACAGGCACGTATCTTTTTAATTCCCCTCGCCTGTTTTCTTTTGAAGTATCTACGTTGCGGTTGCAGCCTTATTTCTCTCAGCGCTCTGATAAAACCGGTATAATAAAGTTACAGCATTTCTTTCTGATTAATGTTGAAACAAGCAGCACGCGTATTTTTCATTTTTCATATACATTCTGTAAACAAATTGTAAGTTATGTAATAAATTTGAGGCAATTTCGGCGAATTAAGTTGTTGTAAACGACTGAAATATATTACAACGCTCATTTTCTTCGTAATTTATCGCGCGCTCGACACATTTTCATCTATTATTTTTCTTTGTTCTCGTAACCGTTCGCTATTAAGTGAGCTGGTGCAATAACTGTAGCGCGTAACGTATATTTTTCGCGGGATCATAAAAATTTTTCCAAGAGCAGGCACGCGGTATCGTTTACAGCCGAGAAATAAAATCAACGGCGCGTAACGGCCGGGAGGCGTCGAGGTGCCATTAAAGTACACCTTAATGAGGAACTGGCCGGGCGCGCGTAATTAGTAAATCGGATTTACGTAATCCTGTTTGTACCGCGATCGGAAAGAAACAAGGCTCCAGAGGCTCCTTAACGAGATTGCCGCGGAAAAACGCCAACCCGCGCATTTCCCTTTCCTCCGATGCACTTTTTTCCTTCCTCCCTTTTCTTATGATACAACTTTCCTATTTTCGGATACACGTTTTGCCAATTAATTTCTCAGTATTAATGAGAAAAAATGAAAATAGATAGTTTCTTTAACACTCTTTTCCGCTTTCTCACTGCTTAATATTTAATTATCTTTTTTTTTTCCAGATTCGAGACAGCTTTTAACCTGAAAGCTCACCAGTAGCTTGATAATCTTCGCAGCGATGTTAAACTCACGACGCGGTTCACCACTGGTTTGCATTATGGTTTCTATCCCTCGCCGGCCGCCAGCGGATGACGGTGAGTTTAACCTGTTGTTATTACCGCGGAAAATCGAAAGAGCTTAGAGCGGATTAACCGCCTTTTTTATCTCCGTCTACTACGGTCAGGTCAGCGGTTGGTAACTGCGTCCTTAGTCACGCGAATCCGGTTAGGAGAATCCGAAGATGAAAACCGCAACCACGTTACAGCTTTCAGTAGATCGTTATCAGATTTTTATCGCATTGTCGACACGATGATAGTAATTGCGGAAAATTTGATGCCCTGTAATTTTATCGCGCGATTGGCAATCGGGTTTGTCATTTGAGAGTCAATTGTTAATTTGGTTCATTGTGCATGTTCATATTTACTTCTCATTCATTTTCTGGTTTTCGCATTTTCGGTATTTCAATAAATCTGTCACTTTATTTCAATGATGAATCATTTGGTCCGCGGAAAACTGAATTGGAAATTACATCATTAGAGCATATTTGATTAACCGCGGTACGATATTTCTCCGCCAAAGGATTCCTTCGCAAAGATAGAAGACACGATCCTCGCAGCGTTAAATCATATTTACGTCGCAACTTTCATTGGCGTTACAGGTCTATGAAAGTTCGACGTAGTCTTTATTGGCCATCGAGTCGGACTGTTTCCGCGAACGTAAAAGAGGAACTTGTTTCGCCTCTGGAGCGAAATTGCGCTTTTGATCTCGCGCTTTCGAGCATGCACCGACGAATTTTCTTCAGGATAACTCGCGCCTTCGGCCGTTAGAACATACTATTTAAAGTTCATGATTTAATTTCGATAATGCGAAAGTTGACTCGTCCGCTCGATAGCCCGCGATCAAAGTTTCTTAAATCCTTCGACGTCGAGTCTCGTAATTTTGCTCGAGTGGATTTTTAATATCCATATAGCCGAGACCGATGCGCGAACTTCTCGATATCGAATATCGCTCGACCTGTCAGGGAGAAAAATATCAATAGGTTTTCACCGCAATCGCATCTTGACGCGGAAAATAAAGCGTTCTGCATTTAGATTGATATATAGATTCAAGCTTTCGCGGAAATTAAAATAGGATATTGTGAAAAATTTTTGCAATATCTGAGATACAATGCGGTATGAATGTCTCCCTTTGCAGGAATTATTGCGTTATTGCGGAAAAGCATTTAGTTTCCTTTAATATTACTCGTGATCCTTTAATGTATTATATCCATAAACGCGATTTTACCGTTAGCAGAGAAAGTATATTCTGGGCAAATAAGAAAATTTAATCTCGAATCACATTTGAGTAAGGATTACATCTCGCGTTTCCTGCATCTCACAATCTCACAATCAGTTTATTATTATTAATACACAAATCCTTTATACTTTCCTTGCTACTTCGGTTTGTACACATTCTATAAATCAGTTTTATTTCATATGCCTTGCGGAGATTAAAATGATGCAAGGTGCCTCTTTAAAACAAATATCGCCAGAGATTAGGTGTTTATGCGAGAAATTTTTAATCAATCCACGTGCCTCGCAAAGAGCTTTCGCGGCAACCGTAATCAGCGCTTGCATCAACGAATGGCGATCCGTGAAGTTTTAAGCCTGCCGTATTTACTCTGTCAACGCGGTTGAAACGCGGTCGACGTGGTCGCATAATTAAAATCTATGTAGGGGACTGGCGAGGGGTCCCGCGTTGCATCAACGCGGGAGCAGGCCGCTTATTTTCATATACACGGTTCACCGGAAACATTACATGTATACAGAACGCTTGGGCAAACAGTATGAAATTTTTAAACAACTTTTCCCACTCGGACTCAATTAGCAGGGTTTATTTAATATTAAAAGCTACATGGGGATTTCTATAGGTGAAATTAAAAATTTTCACAATTTCTAGGTAGACAACAATACCTTGTTCTCTACCGATTCGAGCTTCGAGCAAACGTCGATTCATCAGATATCTAATGTGACATTTAATTTTCGAGATAATTACGATGGTAAATTGAGAAACCGCCGTGAATTATGGCCCGTAATCTAATTTTCCTTAAGGCGGGAATGATTCTTTTCGCTGCGGAATATATCTTACACTTTTTGATATACCCCGCAGAAACACGTAGAGCCGAAGATCCGCAAAGGGGTGAGTTTCTAAGATAGATTGCTAAAAGTTTCAGCGGTCGTTGCATTGCAGTTTCTCTGCTCAAGATTCCTCCTCCCCTCCTCTCTTCTCTTTTCTCTTTTCTCTGTCTTGCTTCCCTCTTTGCTGTATGTCACCGTTGTGTACAAGCGCCGCTTCTATTCCAAGCGATCCCATTTGCCGGTGATCGAAGTTTTTGATAAACCCATCCCGCGCCGCTTTCTCGGGGTCTCATTGTCGTCATCGTCGTTGTCGTCGCCGCTTCTCGTTCAACGTCGTTCGCAATCACATTTGCGATACTTCAATATGCGAATGACGGTGATTCCGACGTTTTTCCACGTTCCCTATGCGAAAGGCAGAATGAATGCGCCAGTAAATCCGACGAAGTAGTTCTATAAGGTACCTAATGTAATTGAATTTCCATATTTGCAGCAAGAAAGAGAGCACCGCGCAATAGGTATTGTTTTAATCCTATATAAATATAAATTTAATAATTGTAAATTTAAAAAATGACTTGATTTTTTTTTGTTATTTCAAACGCTCTCTTATTATTAATTTTAACCACGTGCTTTCTTACAAATCATTAATAACAAGGCGATTATCAAATTCAATTTGAATTATTTAACAACAACAGTTTTCTGAAGTATTTCTTACTGCAATGATAAATACATTGATTTATATTTCCCTCGTATTCTCTCTGTTTCTTCAAAAACCGCGTCATTTTCCGTTCCATTCTAATTGAAACGAACCTATATAGCTGGCTTTTCGCGTGAAATGAATGAAATTTATAATGAATAAAATTTCATGCGTTAGGCAGGTCGAGGGGGGAAAAAAAAGGTATGTTCGTCCCCTTCGTCCCTTCGGTGCGAGCCTGAGTGATTCGAGAAGCCGGGCGCGCGTGTTTATGATTCGTTCCGTAAGCCGCGAACTCGTTCCTGTCGTGTTTAACGAGCAAACGTAGCCGCCAGATAACGAGGTTAAACCGGAATTGAATTATACGCCCGGATGAGATTAACGCGCTCCCGTGACATTTTCGCTCGGGCCCGAGACACGCGCGACTGACTTGTTTCGACTGCGCACCGCGTCCGTTACCTGGCTCGTGTGCCGCCTTCGTTTCATCAGCGGCACACCATCGCGAAAGCCGTCCCACGGCGACCGTAATTTATCGCCCGCCACGTAATCCACCGTACATCAACGGTACACGATAACCGATCCCCCTGCCAAGAAGGAAAACGGGCCGCGTGAAGTAACCTCTCGGTAATTAATGAGCAGACACGTCGAAAGTGGCTGCGCGATAAAAACTTTGCCTACCGTTAGAGGAAAAAGAAAAGAATAAAAGTGTACGGTACATACAAATTTGGGACATCGACTTTTAACAATGTTCCAACTTTCAGAGAGATAGAGAATGGAAATTTGTCCGTTACTGTAAAACAGGCGTTCCTCTCAATTTTCCTTTGTGATAAAAATTGTAAGAACTATTGTATTTCAAGTTATCGAATTAAGAGATTTGTCCTTAAAGTAAAAAACCGGCAGAACGCGCGACGATACAGAGACGCACGTGTTTAATCTTGCAACATTATCTTGCAAAGTTATAAATTTTATATTTCTTTTATACATGTATATACCACGTTACTTTATTATAGTTCCTGTAACGAGTAATTGGATCTATCCTCCATTATTTATACATCAAACAAAGTTTCGCATCGCTTTATTGTCTCGCGTTTCCACACCGCGCTGGCGTCATTAATTCTTCTCGCCGACAATTTGTCTGAGAAGTTACCGAAGCTACCGAAACTCTGATCGATAAGTCTCACTAACTTTTTGCTCAACATGATTCTGACATCGGAAGTAGTCAAAGTCGCTCTATAGTCGGCCCCCCCACTGCTCGACCGCGAATAGCCACCGCGGAATTAGTAATATAAATTCTATCACAAATCGAGATCTCATTTCCGTTTTTTTTCGTCACAGAGAACCCGACAATTATCGCGCTACACTTTCTAACTTGACATATTATTTGCAATTGTAATTTAGCACAATCGAGAGTTACTATTCATGATCTTTTTAAAACAGTCGCTAGTTCTTTTTCGTGATCAGACCGTCGCGTCGCGAAAAACAATTTCTCGAGAGAAACAGACCGTTGAGCACGCTAGGGCTCCTTTTGTATTTCAGCAGGACAGGCTTTTTTATTCTTTCTCCCGAAAATCCTGATTCAGGATTCGCCGAGTAAGAGGAACAATGTTCGCCCGCGCGAATAAATAAGCGGAATGCTCGTGTGCGACGTTGGAATCGGATAGCCATTAAATCGCGCGGTGTTGGCCGTACGTTAAAGGGAAGCCATCGCGTCGCGCGCGGCACAGAACAACTGTAATTTATCGCGCGGTAATAATCCGTCGGGCATTAATGTCTCGCGTTAGGCCGCATGCACATGGGCGTATGGTAAACAATGAGTTGTGAGTGGTGAAGTAGACGAGTTCGCTAATTAAACAAAATTTCAGTGCAATTAATCCGACAAACATACGACGTGGTGGCTGTACGATCGAAGTGTAATGATTCATTGACACAACTTTTTTTTACAATACTTTTGCGATATCAACTTGAAAAGTTTTCTTTGTTCATGAATACGTAATTGGCTGGCATGATTTTTAAATCAATCAATTTTATATTTTTTTTTAGATTAAAAAAAGAAAGAGAAAAATGTTAGTCATTTTAACAAGAATTAAGGAGAGAATCTCATTAAACTATGAAAATCCACATAAACACTAGTAAAAGAATATTTAAACTAATAAACATTTTTTTTGTTAATTTTACATTTAATTTATTAAAAATGTAGCAAATAAGTAATAATTAGCTACCTACGTGAATTGAACTTTAATGTGGATTGATCTTCGCTGCCAGGGTTTCTTTTTCTTGACATATTGTGACTTCGTCCTGCGTTGCACATTAATCACGAATTCGCGGGTGTTTAATGCGCACCAGCTATCTGTTACACGCTCGACAAAATTAACGTCTGCCCGAGCATTGTTCGAAGTTAATAAAGCCGCGTGGATTTTCGGCGTTGTCGTTCCCGCGGTCGTGGTGGCTAAATGTCGATTTATCGCGCCGCTGTATCTGCATCTTTCCCAACAACAGGAGCTGTCGATATTTTTCAATTTGGGAGCATAAATAAAGCAGCGCCACGTCTACGGAGTGTGGGACATTTTGTTATTTTATCTCTTGTTATTCTAAAAATCGTGAAATAACGTTGACTATTCTTTCGTTAAAAAATTGTGGACATAATTTATCTTACACTTAATCCTTTAACGTTCGGTTCTCTTTGACAGATAGTTCAGTCAGATTTATATAAATATTGTCGATGAGAGAAAATGTTAAATTAGTAAAAAAAATAGTTATAGCTTAAAGCAATACCGTTAAAGCGAAAATTTAGCGAATAAACGTTTCTGTAAGCCATTCAATTGCACCAGTTTACGTTTCATCGTTTACTATTACCGTTTTGGTCGCTTTGAGCTCTAAGCGAAGTTAGGACTCAATATATCCGTATAACTCTCAACTAATTGATAGCGTAAAATAACTTGGGTATAGCTTGGGTATACAACCCTGCGGTCACGGGAAACTCAAACGAATAACATGGTTTCCTTGTCAGGATGTTATCCTTCGTTTGGGATGAAATACATTTCTCGCATTCCTGGAAATTTTTCACATTCGGCGTCCGCTCTCGTTGCCCTTTCCATTCCTTTTCACGTGGCGTGTATACAAAAAAATCGCACGATGCGCGGTAAATTGCAGTTCTTGCAGGAATGCCATGTTCGCTCTTCCGGATCCGTTCCGAGGCGCGCGAGTCAGTTCGATTCGGATATCTCGCTCCGGATATTGTCGCTCATCCGATGTCGATCCGATGGTGACGGCCATCCTTGGCTTTTACGAGGCGAGCTTTTCGCGCAGGACAATGCGAAGATCGCATCGCGAAGTCGGAAGGATTTCGCAACGAACAGTGCGCTACGGTATTACTACGGAAACAAGAACGGCGCCTATGTGTTCCATGGGATCTAAGGAGAGAGAAGGGAAGCTGCGGATAAAGTGGAAACAAGAAGCTTCAATTCTCCGACGCGAGAAGATTGATGGAATTTTTTTATGTCCGGCACAGTACCGGTCAAGTACCGCCGGAATATTTCAGCCGCATCCTTTTACAAAATTTAATGTCATTAGAAAAAGCTCCTTTTAGAGACAGAATTGCAGGAGATCGGGGACATCTCGTAAAATATAGGCACTTGGACACGGATCATGTTTATTCTCAAGATACAAATCACTCATTTGCTGCAACATGAGTCAAAAAACAAAGTTTTTCAGAAAATGAGTTTATTTTTAAATGTGATGTTATCAATAACTCATTGTAAAAGAAATAAAAATATCTACATTAGAATCTTTCATTCATCGAACGATTGTATCGAATTTTCATTATTTTTTGCAGGCAATTCAGAAATGGTGATTTTTGGGTCATGTCGATATTGGAACAAAACAATCTATACATTATAAAGTAACTGAAGTAGCTAAGTTACTCTAATAACAATCGATCGGTATATTTGTAGAATTGTTATGATATCATCGATAATTTCAATCTACCTTCTCGAGAACTGGACTGTAATAAGTAGGATTAAAATAAGCAGTTCCGGCGCGGCGTGTGTTACAAACTGATTCAGTGATATCGATCTAGAAATGCTCGACGAATATCTATTTTCATAGCGTATGAAAATTTCGACTTCTTGAGCAAATATCCGGCTTCCTCCCTGCCTTCGATTCCGATGGCGAACAAATAATAATATACCATTTCTGGTTTCATAGAAACTACGTTTTCCGTTTTCTCAATAGTATTCGTATAATAACGGTCTGTAACCTCCTCGCCGAACCTTCGCCGGGCTTCAATCACATTTGCGCGTTCACGTGGAATCCCGTCAACCCGACCACGAATGTCAGCTGCGCATCCTTTATCATCATCATCATCGTCGTCGTCGTCGTCGTCGTCGTCGTCGTCGTTGCATTCGGTTTTATCGTCGTAAAGGTGCGATAACAGTTATCACGAGGGCGACGCTGCAGATTTCCACTTCGCCACGTCTGTCCGAGTCCTCCGTTATACGGAGCGTAGCCGTGAGTTAAATCCCGGGATGTGTACACAACCCGCCGAGAGCTTGCCTACAAAATTTGCGGGAGACTGCGCCGCCGCCGCCGCCGCCGCCGGCATACGGGAACTCAGACGTCGGACGAGACAGTGGTACTAGTATAAGGCGGAATATATCCGGCATCAGTAGAAAATGGAGTTAGACACATGGGAGGCAAAAAGAAGGAAGGAGAGAGAAAAAGAACAGGCGAAAGTCACATTTATTACGCGCACACGTGGAATATTCCTATTCGAGTTCATGTGCAGATAAATTCTACTATTCGTGAAACATAAGTATAATAATATTAACTGTAAAAATAACTGTATGAATAATCAGAGCAGTAGAAAAAGCAATAATATCATTATATCATTATATTACGAGTAATGAAATATGATCATTTTATAAGGTTCGCTTACGGCGATTATGATAATAAGATTAGCAGGCAAGCTTAACGGGCAGTTTAATTTCGAAAAAAAAAACGTCACATTAATATTAATATTCTAAAAACACGTGATTCAATGGAATAAGTTTCATAGATTGTGCGATATAACGAAAAGTTTCGATTCGAATTCTAAAAGGCCGACATTTAAAATATAATCAATTCGTAATTTATTGACGCTGTCTGTGACTGATAACAGAGAATAATCGAAATTCTGCGCAAGCCAATCGAAGCGGCACATAGTAAGGAGTTACTCTGCGAAATCTCTTTACATTAGATGTAAATCTAACGTACAACAAAGTGAGGAGACGATGCACGCGCTCGCTAGGAGATGGGAGAGAACCGTAGCCCCAAGATGTCCTGAAATACCGTACACTTCCCGTAATGAACATCGTGTCTACGTGGTGCGCGCGGTCTGGTAACGGGAATAACGAGACACGACACACGAGTCCCATCACACACACACGTACACACACATACACACACATTCTCTCTCTCTCTCTCTCTCTCTCTCTCTCTCTCTCTCTCTCTCTCTCTCTCTGTTTATCTCTTCTCTTTCGTCTCGTCTGCCTCTATCTCGCGAAGAGAAACCAGGAGCAGGCAGACGGGCGTGCTGAGACTGATAATATGATTCAATTTCCATTCGCGCCCTTCCTAAGGGAATCTGGCGCCGGCTCATCCGGTCCCAAAAGTGGCACCCGTGACGGGGTGGCGATTAGGAATGCAACCCTCAACGCTTTGGTGCTCAGAAACCACCGATACTTTATGCGCAAAGTAAGTTGGGCGTTCGCGAGAGTAATTCGTTGCCTTCAATCTGATGCTAAATGCATCTTTGTCGGTGTACTAATAATGTATCTCGAATGGAGCGTTTACAGACGTCGCTGATAAATGAGAAACGTATTTGGCCTAAAGAACATGAAAAATGTATTTAACTTAAGGAACAAGAAAAAAAAAACGAGATTTTCGAAATACTACGATTTTTAGATTTCAGACGCAATAAAGATGAGATTTGTTAATACTAAATTTTATACTGTGAAGGAAGGTGCTTTATGTCTTCCGCACGAAGGATGCGAGCATGTGGAGACAGATGAATGAACAAAAAGTTCATTCGCTTTTGATTTCTTCGTATACCCGTGTGGAAAATAGCCTAGTAAAACTGAGACAAGTGCTAATGGTTAGATAATCTAAACTATATTGAATATATTTAGCTAGTGATGACAATATCATTTGGCAGATTTTCCATATGTATTATGTTTTAAAATATTTAACCAGTGACTAGATAGTCATTTGCAGTTAACCATGATATCATATTTTACTACATATTATATCTTTATTAGGTTGCTATTGGCTAGCTGCTACTAAATAAAGAAAAAAAATTAAGTGTTCGAAGTGGACGAAAGAGATGCAACAGAAATCGTAGCTTAGTTAAGGGGAGGAAGGTCTTGGAAGGGATGTGAGAGGCTATGTAATGGCGTCGCGCAAGTTATACTTTGCCACTGTCACCATCGGCAGCGGCGAACCAGCACGTTGCTGGTGGTGATGGTAGCGACAATATAAAATAAAAACATAATAGAAAAACACTTCGTATGCTAAGAATTTGGTCTAGTTTTAAACTGTTGAAATTCTACAAAAAATCATCGCAAGAGTTTCAAATTGTTTAATCTCTACGAAGAATCATCGTAGATTTTAGCAGTTTGAAACTCTGCGATAATTTTTTGTAGATTTTTAGCAATTTAAAACTCTACGATGATTCTTTGCAGAGTTTCAACAGTTTGAAAGTTTGCGATAATTCTTTGGAGAGTTTCAACGGTTTAAAACTCGGCGATGATTCTTCGTAGAGTTTCAACAGTATGAAACTTTACGATAATTCTTCGGAGAGTTTCAACGGTTTGAAACTCTACGATGATTTTTCGTAGAGTTTTAACAGTTTGAAACTCTACGTTGAAATTCTGCAAAGAATCATCGCAGAGTTCCAAACCGTTGAAATCAAAAAGTTTGTCAAAGATATTTTTTATTATTTAAAAAAATACAGTCTTAGATCTTTATTCTAGTTTTGAGGCTCTGGCGGTCATTCATTTCATCCAAATGAAAGGCTTCCGAATGGATACTGCATATTGGATCAGCATTGTGCCGACGTTTCGCAAACACTTGCACTTTGTATCATCAGAGATAGGAGCTCCGATACTGAGCTTGGCCGGCCAACCAGGATGCTTTTTTAATTGATTGGCCGGTCAAATTCAGTATCGGAGCTCCTAGCCCTGATGATGCAAAGTACAGTGTTGGCGAAACGTCGGCACAACGCTGATTCAATACGCGGTATTCATCCAGGAACCTTTCATTTTTATCATGCTTAGATTTTTATGATTAAATATTTTAAGGAGAATTAAGTCAATTCTGGGCAGTTGTGACATGTCTTTTATAAGAGATTGAATAACGAGACGAGAAAATATCGATCGTATTCTCAATGTTAATTTATTTTTGCAAAATGTTACATTACTGTAATACTTTCATAGTTGTAAACCTTGTTAAGCTGATATTAAAGTGATTCACTAAAGCACAGAGCGTTTAATGACTCGAGACTGAAACATTAATAAATTTATTTGACCGGAAAATCCTCTCAGGGGTATTTTGTAACCCCTTAGAATCCCTTGATTGAATCGGATTTTAATGTTGCGTGACTGAAACGGAGTAATGAAATAAAGCAATTTCGAATTGGCGGAATTAGAGTATGGCGTCCATTGAGAGTTCTAATTATGTGACAGTCTCGCTTATCAAGACATTTTTTCTTCTATTTATTTTTGACAACTAATTACACAGAAGGAAAGTTATTTTTATGGAAAGTTTATTACAATCTATAGTTAAAATAAAATGCAGGTGAAAAGACGACAAATTTCTCGAATTTCTTATAGAATTCATGTCTCGATGCAACGCTCTATATGACGCAAAACTAATCTGCCTGTCGTGACGAATTTTCTCGAAGAACGACGTGCAAACTCTCTTCCGTCAAGCGCTCGCGTACGTATACATCCTGCTCGCGCGGAAATCAGGACCAGTTATGAGCACTAATAGACGAAGTAGCTAGGGCGAAATAAATGAGTTCTGCTGCGAGTTAATAAGCAACGCCCGCTCGACGAAGACCGGCGCGATTCCTTTGGCGAGGCGATGAGCTTTCACGTTGCGCCTCTTAATCCCGTTTCCGGGACTCGGAAGTTTCTCCCGGAGTTATGTCCGGAGTTGCCGTCGAAGTTCGGCCGCGGGATTGGCTGTACAGGCGGAGGATCACCGGATTACAATTTGGTCGGAACTTGTCCTCGCCCCGTTTCTCGCCGCCGCGCCGCTCTTCCACATTCGTGCCGTTCGATTCGAGTCGAGCAATCGCTGTCCCTCGAGCTTAAAGTCACCTGTCTTTAAGCTTTGTGGCCCAAGCACTGCCGAGAGTTAATATTTTAATTAAGCATCGCCTGTAGTAACCTCTCGTCACAGAGCTACACGACGATTCTCGGGTACGTCACGTCCGCAACGCGTACTCTCATAGAATCACAATTTCAAGTGCATCGAAAAGTGAAATTTATTTTATGAGATGAGAAAAGAGAATCATTTAAAAATAAAAAACCTGATTTATTTAAATCAAGAACAATCATATCGATATAGTTACATTAAAAAGGGCAATATCAATTCTATGTAAATTAATTAAAAATCAAATTTATTAAACTTGGTCACATTTTACGTTAAAATGAATCTTACCTGTTTATATTTGGATCATATTTTGATATACTTTATTTTGATCAGAGGAAAGTTTAGTAAATTAATGGACGCTCTAATTGATTTACGAGCAAACATAGATATGAGAAATCAATCGTTGAAACAGAGGTATCAGTCACAACATCAATATGTTGTTTCCAACGTACATTTCCGAAGAGATATTTACAATAAATTGTTAGCGGGACTCATTAGTTGCGCTCAGCGAATCGTCCTCTCGTCTCTCTGGCATCTCTCCGAAAACTCCTTTACCTCCTTCGAAGGAGCCGACAGTCGAGATCTAATGCATAATTCGTGACTGGGACGTTATAACGGACGCGCGGAGTATTCCGGAGATCGCGAAATCAATGAGACGTCCGTGTCAACTCCCGGTAACATCGTCCCGAAATCCCGAGGACTAATGTATAGCCGGTGAATCACGATGAAGCGAACGTCGCGAGAGGTGGTAGACGGACGGTACCACGACAACGACGACGACGACGACGACGACGACGACGACGACGACGACGATGCACAGCTCGTAACATCGCTCGTCTATCGGATGTCGTTGCACGAGAATGCATCCGACGGATAGAAGCTCTTCTCCTCTCTCACTCTCTCTCTCTCTCTCTCTCCCTCCCTCTGCCTTTGCCCATGGGGACGAGCTTATTGAACTTTCCGTCCTCGTCTCTCGTGAGTGTCTCCTGGAACTCGTGTTTCACCACCGTACGAGATCACGCGATGTCGATTCGCGGAGAACTCGCGCGGAGACTCGCGGCACGACCGTCTCTCTCTCTCTTTCTCTCTCGCGAGGAATGATTATTCGGGAGCGCCGCCGGAGCTCATTACGCGACCGAGCGTGTAACTATTTCAGGAACTTCAAATATTAGCTCTGCGCTCCGGAACTAACGCGCGAACTGCTTCTCAGCTCTCGGATTCTTCGTCGTTGCGAGATCGTCCCCCTCTCCATTCGTCGCCCGTTCGTCGTATTCAAACCCGATGATTCCGAGCAGTCCGGATGAATCGCCGCGTTACGAAGAGAACGTAGAGTCTGCCCTTAGAATTTATCTCCCCCTCTATCGGTCTCCCCTTCTTTCGTGCAAATCGCACCGTCTGTCTTTTGACTCGACGCCGCGAAATTTTATCGTTCCCGGCACCAGTTCGCTCGAATTCGTTAAATGAAAATCTGCGAGAAAGCCCCGGCACACTGTTATCAAAAGTAGAAAAGTCTTGCGATCGTGAAAAATCGTTCATGCAAAACGCTTTGCAATAATTCTTCGTCGTATGTCAGAACGGCCACTATTTTCTATAATATTAGAAAAAATCATTTTTTAAAAGAGTCATGTTCTATTTGTTCTAAAATTTATTATAGATATTTTGAAGATAAATTTCTAAATATATATTTAAAACGATAGATAAATTATTACTAATTCACAATTACATAACTAGTCAAGTTTATCATGTATGTACTTTGCAAATTGCATTTACAAGTTTTTTTTTTGCAAAAAGAGATTCCCTCGATAATTCTTAACTGGCATCAATGCGACATATCAACTAATAGAAATTTATCAAACTGTGTGTTCTTCGTGTCACGATAGACAAGTTGAAATTGGTTCGTCACTATCATCTTGTCGTTACATATGCAATCGCTGTTGGGACGCTATCGTTCTTTCGTTACGCTGGTCACGCTTACACGCCAGTTTTAATTACGGAGTTTCCCCAGTCGCGCGCACGATGTATCATAAAAGTTTCGAGCGCGAGAGAAACTTGGCCGGCTGTTCTCCGCGGCCGGATATCATCGTCTTAGTCCGGTACGCGAAACCAGGCTGAATCACGGCAGCGACTCCCCAGCCGACCACCCGCGGTGTCGTCTTCCACTTTCGAACCCCACCACCCGCTGCCTTTTCTCGCCTGCATCCCCCTCAATCCGAAATCCCAGGCCCCCATTCCCGCCTTCACTTCATTCCTTCCTATCCGCGGTTTTCTATTCCTCCTTTTGTTTCCGTCGGGCTAGACTCACTGTTTATCCTCAGCCCCACTATCTGACCCAACGTTGTCTTTCTTCACTCTCCTTACGCCTCTCTTCTTGATCTCCCCTCACTCGCACTCCTCTTTCTTACGCCGCGCCTATTCGTGATCTTTCTTCTCTCTTTACTCTCAGATCTAGTCCCTCGCTTCCTGCAAGCTTGGCGGTTGAGCCGAGCTAGGGTGAGTCTCATCCTGCGGGATACGGATTATCCTTTC
This sequence comes from Tetramorium simillimum, assembly GCA_011636635.1. Taxonomy (NCBI): domain Eukaryota; kingdom Metazoa; phylum Arthropoda; class Insecta; order Hymenoptera; family Formicidae; genus Tetramorium; species Tetramorium simillimum. The sequence goes on along the minus strand of VBVQ01000114.1, from coordinate 49,521 downwards.
CTTAGGAGTCAGCTCCCGGGCTGGTACGGGAAGCGATCGTCCGAGGAGCGGTCGGTCCGGTGAGAAATTCTTGTCTACCTTGCGATCGATCCCGCTTCGGCGAGAAGGATTTTGCACGATGATCTGGCCGAGGAATCTATAGCTGGCCTCTGATAAATGAGAAATCGCCCCGACAGCGAGAGATGCGAGTCCGACGTATCGATTACCAAGCTTTTAATGAAGAGACAGCTCCGTCTTTATCGCATCTCTTATGGAGCCTTTCCCCGCGTGATCGATTTTTCCCTCCTCGTGCCGCATCGATCATCTTTTTTCATGTTCTCGGCGGAAGTGAACGAGAACGTTAACTCTGTGATGCACATGCGAACGCGTAACCCTGCTAAGCACATTTTCAAACTACATTGAAAAAAATTGCGTTTGAATGGGATAGTTATATTAACACGGAAATGAATAAAATGAAGTAATAATTTTACGATCAAATAATGAATTTCGCCAGTGATTTTCCAATAATAATATCGAATCTCATTTGCTTTCTTTACGCTTATAACATTGTATAAAGTTCAATATTTATTGAACGAATATTATGTTATGTATTAATAATTTTGTAATTTAGTAAGAGTCGTCATAAAAGCATATTTGATATATACTCGCCATTAATTAATATTTATTTCATTATTATGGATGGTTGCACTGAGGGACTCAATTAACGGTCAAGTTAACAAAATCCTGGTTGTAACAGTTTAACATCACGGCTGCGCGAATAAAAAAAATATATACACGTTATTGGATTTTTATTAAATAATCGTACAAATATCTAAGAGAAAACTGCTGCACTGTAACCGTCGCAGCTTCGATTAACTGCAGTACACACTATCTTCCGACTCAGTCGCATTCCCAGAGAGTTTCCGTTCGACCATTGGCCCTTTTAAGGGAGGGGGGCATTTACAGCGCATTCCGTTATCCTTAGGAAATTAGACATTGGTGATTTACGTCCGGAGTCGGCTCTAATACGCGCGTACGTGCCTCGGAGTAGCAGTGCAATTGAATCGGTGCAAAAACCGCCTCTCTTTCTCTCTCTCTCTCTCTCTGTAGACACGACGTGGATAGGAAATTAGACGTTGCTGATTTACGTCCGAGTACGACGCAACAACGTCTCGACGAAGCGAGCCGAAGTTCGAAGCCAGGTTCGATACACGGACGAAACATACCTCACTTGCCGGCTGTATAGAGAGAGAGAGAGAAAGAGAGAGGGAGAGAGAGACGAGCGGTCGGATGCATCGTTCGTTGCTCGTTGCATAGCGTGCGCCTGCGAGAACGGGAGACCTACTTGGGTGACCAATTAAAGGGCGGACGCGATCGCCGATCGTGTTTCGAACTTGGCTGCCGGATTAATTAGAACTTCGATCGAGGGCGCTAGAACGGGGATAGTTCGCCACGAGCAATTACGGCGGATCGACTAATGTAACGGTATAACCGAACAACAAATGCGCCGCGATATGAATTATTTATAACGGTCGAAAACCGGACAGCATTTGTCGTAAAGCTGTAGTCGGGATCGTTTACGCGTTGCTTAATAGCATGTGATAACAACGGATGAATTGCATGCCAAGGAAAAACTCTCAAAGAAAAATCTTCTCAATTGGATAATTAATATTCTATTACAAGTTTGTGATTTTCGATTGAACATTCTATCAGAATTATTGAATCGACTTCAAAATGCAACTGCGCAGAGCGAAATTTTTATCATTTATCATAAATGTTAACGTATTATATAATACAGATAGGATTTAATATGATTCCAACGTTTAATCGTTTAAACAACAAAATGCACTTAAAAATTATTAAATAATTCATCTTTCTTTTTAAAATGCGATAAAATCAAATTTTGCATTAACATTCTGTTATACATTTTTTAATAATCATTAACGAAATTAGATATCTTCGTGATAAAACGTTAATTCCTTTTCTCTTATAGCAACGTAAAAGATTTATGGAAGTCTAGAAACTACCGTGCCGGTTAAACGAGATCCTGTTACTCTAAGGGTTAGTGGGCCAGCGCGAACATCGCGCTATTAACCCCAAGCGCGCGCTGCGCATCGCGATATTAATCCCTCTTGAAAATTAGAAGCGGATGATTTACGCGGGCTGTACCGCGACTGTACTGTCAGGGGAGTACAAACGTACCGGCGGGTATAATATAATCGGTATAGTATCCCGCGGGCCAGAACGATGTTAGAAATTAGACGACGTGGGAGTTGCATGCACACCGTACACGCAACGTCGTCGGATGTGCGAAATGAAGTTCACGGTTGTTCGCGGCAGATGATGTTCGGCCGTCGCGACTTTGCCGTACGGTACATATGCATATACACATATATATGCGTATATATTTTATATATACATGTATCTCATGTGCGTGCATGGGAATTAGGCGTATGCGGTAGTTAATACGCGGCATAGGTGCGCGCCATGGTATCCGTACTTTGCAAACTCGCCTGATGAGGCAATTAAGGGGCGCCTGTAACGAATCCCGTTTCGAGGGAGAGAGAGAGAGAGAGAGAGAGAGAGAAAGGGAGAAAGAGCGTAACGTGTAGTTGCGATGCGGTAATTTAATTGTCTGGTGTAACACGTGTTTCCTCGCTTCTTGGTCAAAAATGGTTGCCCATAATTGACGCCTTGCGTCTCGTTAGCCCTTAAGTCGAGTATGTTGTATTACCGTCATCTATCCCTGCCGCGAGTAATTTAACCCTTTCGCGCGGAGATCTCGCCGGATCGACTTTCGCACGAATTATCAACGAGATAATTAGAGCGTGCCGAGATGATGGTAGATAAGAAGTGTAATAGACGTGACAGATATCGTCGTGGTAAGGTAATTTGTATTCGATACGTGATTTGCGAAAATTCTTTTTTCTCTTTAATATCAGTTGATATTTGGAAAATGTACGCTCGCGAACGCATTAATGTTTACACTTGTGCATAAATGATAATATAGGGGAATTTGATCCCGATCCATTGGACATCATTCGGATCGGTGTACCAATTTCCAAATGTTTGCGTATAATTATACCGGACGTGTTCATTAAATGCGAGACATAAATTAATCACGTCGGGGGAGTTTGTTAAATCGTTGATTTATTATGCCCGTCCGGCAAAGAAACGCATGACGGAATACGAGCGTATATAAACCGCCCGCGACATAATCGATGGAATCTCTTGGCGCAACACAGAGAGCGGCGTAACTGCTAGATCTAATTAAACTAGATGTAATCAAGCCGCGTGACAGTGGTTTAATTAGATCGCATTGATCATGTCTGTGCTTTCGCCGACTGCGAACTGCTTTCGTTGTTCGTATACCGCGAGATTAATAAGTTTACAGTACCAGCGCAATTTCGCGGTAATATCGAACGTAATAATATCAGCGGTATCGTGTGCAACTCGCGCGAGGGATCCGCCGTTTTTACTTGCCGTCCCGGATTAAGAGCTTCCGCGTTACACGTCGGTCGGTGTGGTAATGAAGGAACTTTCTAATGAGTTTGGTGCTTCCATATCCCGGTCGGACGAAAAAGCAACACGTCTCAATGCCTAAGAGGAGATAACGACCCCTTAAACACTAAGGATCTCGTTCTCGACGGTCTCGAACGTCTTCACACGTAACTATTTCCACACATTCTGTCTTAATTCCAACAATTTCTAAACAGGAGCCATACGCGAATATATTTACGTGTTTATATTAAGTATACGTTTATACATTTCTGAATCGAATAATCGATTGTAATTCTGTGTAACTGTTTGGACATCGTAATTCCGTTTTTCAATTTTACATAAGAAATTTCGTAAGTAAATCAAGAGAGAGTGAGTTACGGCCCGAGTTGGATTTTAGTAGTTTAATATTTGTGAAATTTCATAAATTAATTTCCAACTCAATAAACCGCGCGCCGATTATTTATCGGTCTTAAAACACAGCTCCTAATCGGAATAGTAAATTGTATAATTAAATCTACAATCTATCCAATTAATTCTAACTTTTTGATGCTATGAAGCAATACATTAAGTTTACTGTAAAGAATTTATTGCGAAAAGTATCACTTTAATCGGTTAAAAAATTTGCAAAGTTACCACGAGAAAAGTGGAATCGTTGTACATAATAGGCAACCGCTCATGATACAGAACGACGGATTAAACCAAACCAAACCGAACTGAGACTGTCGCTGCGTACCCTAGTTTCCACGCGAGATTTGTTCGTCGCATGGGTTACGACGTCGTCGATAGGATCTCCGGGCATCACGGCGACGGAAACTGCCGCGTACGCGCATCGCGACGTTAAGCTCCAGCTACAATACTGCGCCGGATATGAATCGAAGTTCAGAGGTCGCGAATACGCGGCGACGGGTTCCCCGTTTCAAGCCCCGGAGGGGTTCCGCGCCGTATATTCCGGTCGGGGGAGCTCTCGCAGTGCGTACAGCGTAATAACGCGACGCGCTCGCGTATACGACGCGCTTTCCGCACCGCCGCGTTTCGCAAACTTGGCCAACTTAGACGACAACGACGACGACGACGACGACGACACGACGACGACTACGACGACGACGACGAAGCACCCGAATTAGGACGTACGCCCGATTGGATCCCGCTCAAAGGGCCGAATAGGTGACACAATGACGGATTAATTGGATCATCGCTAATCGCGTTACACCTCGCTGGTGTCCGTTTTGTTGCGCTTTACGGCGGCGTGACTCGCTTTAATCGATGAAAGCCGTTGCCGGGGGAGCGCGATTTCACGAAAATCATCGCCCAGATTTTCAAAGAGTTTCGCGGCTCGTCGACGCCGCTCTTGAGGTTTTACTTGTGCCATACGACGCACTCGAGTAAATAAACTGTACCAATCTTCTCGCGTCGTAATGTTGGCCCGCAGCGTTATTACGACAGTGACAGTAAAAAGTAAAATGGAGTTTTAGCGTTTATATGTCCTTAGGGATTGTAAGGAATTTTTGTGAAATTCAGAGAGCTTCCGCGGAAAGGTTCACGCCGCGGCAACACCTCGCAAACTTCCGCTGAAAAGGCTAATTAGGAGGCGAGTCGCGATCGAATTCTGTTGAAAGCGCGCTCGGCTGACAACGACGGATTAATTAGATCGCGCTGATCACGTTACCTCCTTTGTTAGCGCGATGACGCGACTCTTGTAACGGAGGAAAGTTGCCAAAGGCGCAGACTCGAAATTTATTAATCTCATATGTTTTAACTAAGCGTAAAACGCTTATGCGGATAGTAGTGCCGGGTTATGACTGACAGCGGTGACTGTTAGAATACGATTATCCTCTTTGTATTTCCAAGATTGACCATTTGACATAAAAAAGACATTGATGCATAATATTAAGAATATTCAATAACAAGTGAAATAGAAGTGATATATGAATAGACAACTTAAATAGAGAAAATGCTACTTTCGACTTGGATCTTGATAGTCTAATGATTTTTTATCTTTAAAACAGCTTCTATTGGAACAGTAAATTCATATACTTGAATCGATAATCAGCTTAACTTTTGATGCTAATAAGCATTGTATGAAGAGAATACTAAAGAATTTCTTACGAAAAATATTGTTCTCAAGAATAATATGATAGTTATTGAGTTATTAAACTGAAGATTGTGTAGAATAATAATCGTTTAAAAAAACTGTAAAACTTTGTGGAAAGGGAGCTAAGAATCTTGTAACTCGAATATATCCGACACAACTCGACAATACCAAAAATCGTTATCGTGCCGTTTCCAGTTCAGCCATTATTGTCGCTATTTCCGATACTTCCTTTTCGCATTGCCTTTGATACGGAGAACGCGTCGAAGCAATAACACCGATATTCGATCGAGCGGTGGCCGTATCGAATCGGTCCGCAGTTATGGCAGAGTGAAATCGTAGCCACGTGCGTTTCGAAATTCGAAAACCGTAAAAACGAGCACGGCCAGCCTGGATTGTAAAAGAGTTCTCGGCTTTTATTTCTGCACGATTCTCATAAATCCGAACCTGTCTCAGCTCGCCACGAAGCTACATACATTCCCCATTCTGGGATTTTCCCCTCGCCGCACACTTGCGAATCGTCATTCGCAATTCGCTGATCCCGGTTTCCCATAACAATGATTACGCCCCAACCAATATGCAGGATCAATCTCCGAGTAAATCGTATTTGTGGATGTGTGCTTGTCCGAGGAAGCATCAATAAATATATTTTACATTTCGAAGGTATTGGTGCAACACAAATTTCGAGTAAATGCCAAACGAATATCGTAATCTGCGGAACGAGCATGAAATTTATTAATACTAAAAGTAGTGAGCGGTTATTTCTAAACGTTTCTTTCTTTTAGATTAATACTTTATTTCTTATATATAAATATAAAAGGTAAGGTTCTGAAAAATTTTATAATTCTTCATCAATCCTTTTTTTATTTCAAAGTTATAATTATAAAATTACAGAATTTTATTTTTTACACAAGAAATAAGGTATTAATTTAAAAAATAAAACCGGATCAGAAATAATTGGTACTTGCAATATAAAAAAAAATTTATTATTATTTAATTAAATTCTTATTCGTCGATAAAGATTCAGGAAAGATTAGAGCGCTGTCCCTTTTTTCATGGAAACTGATCGACAAATCGGGCAAATTACATTGATCGGCGTATCAGTTTAGCGGGTGTCATGATTAAGCGAGAAATGCGAATTCACGGGACTTCTCTCTCGGTCGACTTTACGACCACATCGATGTAGTCGTCAAGAATTAACGAGATGCAAGGGCGCGGCGGATATCGGGCCGGCCGAGGACCGAACCGCATCGAGAACCGATCGACCGTGGTGCCCATCGAACGGGCACGAGAGAACTTGGCCGAGTATGTGTACCCGATGGCCGCGCCGCGGTAACTTCCGCACGATTTACCGCCCGGTGCGTCAAGCGCGATCGACAATGGCCCCGAAGAACTCACGGCCGATAAATCCCGATTAAAGGCGACAGATCGATCGGCGTGCAAACGCGAGCCTTGCGAGCTCACGAGATTTATGACTTTCAGAATCAAGTTCTTGATTCGAGAGAAAAAAAAGAACGTCTGAATTTTTCTCACAAAAAACAATTCCTTTGGAGATTTTTGCAGACTTGTTTGCTGGGCTTATTTTCTCTCCGTTTATTGTTCGTTTGGCAAACTTTAGACGACGTTGAATGATTTGAATTCGTGACACACTTTGGAGAAGTAATATCTACTTAAAAAGTGTGCGCGTGTATTTAAAATTAAGAAAGACGTGTTAAAGACTTTTAGATCCTCAAATTTAAAGACATTGAAGAGCAATGACGTAGGCGTAAATTCCAAATCGACGTGACGAGAGAGTTCGTCGCGGATTTAATTTCGCGGGGCAAATATTAGATTTTGAATTTCATCTCTCGCGCCGCTCGTCGCTTGCACTTTATGTCGTGACGATTTTCTTCGCAGTTAACTTTAGATCCCTGTATATATTCGCGCTTTGCTTGTACCCTATCCCGCTTATATCTCATTCCACGGTGCTGCGAGATTATGAATTTTTCTCGACCTCGCGCCCTCTCAACCCTCTGCCGCCCTCTCCCGCCCGATCTTTTTCCCTTCCGAGGAAAACTTTACATCCCGCTCCGAGAATATCGCTGGCTATATTTCTCGGGCTTCACGCGGGATATCGAAAATTCTCGCGCGCGAGAAATGACGATTCGGATCTCGGAGCGAGATTCTTGGTCCGCTTTTGTATAAATAAGTTGATCGTGAATTTGTAACAGACATTTTTCCCCTGTTTATCTTGATATTAAATCCTTACAGTCATAAATTTCTACGTTTCATCTATTCTCGATGTTTGTTAGATTCCATTTTTTATTACAAATTATTTTGTTATGAGAGTTGCAGTTAGCCGATTGCCTGATCTGACAAATCGATTCGTATAACAATTCGAATTCGTATAAAAGGAAAATCTTTCTTGCTTTCCGCATCATGGATACGTGTTATCGAATTTAGACACCTGCGTGCTCACAACGGACGGATGAATGTAGGAGTTTTTATTGACCATACGAAAACAAATCTCACCTTTATGCAACCCCAACAAAATTGCGCGTTGGTCTCGCGAGTGGCAGTCGTAATTTTTCACTTTACTGCGAGGAGCCGCTCTCGAAGTGGCCACACTATACTGCGAGCGCTAGCTGCGTTCTCCAATTACAATTTTTTAGCGAACAGACGTAAAAAGAGTACTTCGCATTTTGAATTCATTGCTGCAGTCCTACAAAGCGCGGACTGATATTTATGCGAAATTTTAAACTCGCGATTCTCAAACACACATCGGCATTATATGTCAGTAATGAAAGTTATACAACGAGAATATATTGATCGAGTCAATAATTTAAGGAAATTCAAAGAAATAAATTGGTAATTAATCAAATGATGAAACTACAAAAATATATTACTCATAACTATTTATCTCTAAATTATATGATGAGTATTACGCTCTACAGCGCGTTTTCCCATTCGCTCTGACATTTTGACGAACATGTAATCGACGTTGGCTAAATACGGCGCTACCCGCATTCCAATGATAAACACGGTTTCCATTCATTCCTATCTTCCCTTTTCGCCTCCTCCGTAAATTAGATATTGATCCATTCGGAACGCTGTTAATTCGACACGGTACGTCCATTTACATAGCGCGTTTGACTCAATCTCGAAAGTTGCTAAGCATTGCCGATGGCAGGAGGCCAGTCAAAAGCTATCGGGGGGGGGGGGGGCTTTCGCCGCGGATCGCTTTTCATACCAACATCCCTCCGGCTTCTTCGAAATGTCAATATTCACACTAAGTCCGGCTATGCGCGCGTTCGAAGCCTCCAAAAGCAGTGTATAATTTAATAACGCGAGCTGCATGTGATTTAATGTATACGTGCGAATGCATTTCGTGTTTCACCGACTCGCAATTAAACTCGCATTTCGATTATGTCGACGACTATGTGGAATTATTCATAATCCATGACAATATGTGCAAAATATCCATCACTGTTGTTACTGAATAAAATCTTTCTCACAATTTGACAGAAAAATAGTCATGAAAATTACTCTATTTTTACTAACTTCTTGTCGCGAATTAACGTTGACCAAATCAATCCTAAAAATTCCAATCAAACACATAGTTCAATTAATTAATAAATGATATTTCGTTATTTATTTAAATCGTTATAGTTTTGTCTATGAAAACTTGTCATAAAAGCGGCATGTTTGATAATATATTCTATAATATTTGTGTCTAAACAATTAAGAAGTTTAAAGAAAGTTTTAAATGCAGTTTATCAAGTTTTTCTACTTTTTGTTTGATGGAGTCAGTTTAGTTTCTAAACAGTTTATAACAGTTAATTCATAATAGATAATAGATCTAGATAATAGGATATTTATTGAGTATATACTCGAGAATTCTAATAGTAGATAGGATTTGATGTGCCGTTTAATTATTGAGCGCATTGCACAAAAGACGCAAGTTGTCCGAAAGCCGATGGATCGTTTGCCGACTGTACTCTCGAAAGTTCCTTTCCGCCTGTAAGTGAATGAATCGCCTTTCGAAACGTCGAAGCAGGATTTATCGATAGATTCGAGAATGCGGATCCGGTGCTCAGCGGTAATCCGCAATAGAACAGCCTCTTTCGTTACCTTATATCGCACAAAATTCGGAATGAAATCCCGAATAACCGAATCCTATATATATCCGAAAATAAAAGCAAATTAACTTTCTTAAGAAGTCAATTGATGTACTGCCATAAACTTTAAGTAACGTATTGTACATTAACGTTTTATTTTACTAGAACATAACATTGCACGCGCCATTCCTTTTTTAAAATATATAGTATAAATAAAAAATACAACTAATTTAAAAAAGGATGATCTGGAGACGATCTTAAGGCTCTCGAGACGATCTTAAGTCACGGCTATGAAACAACTTAAGATTATCAAAGTCTCAATGTGTGATATTTTTGCTTCAAATGACACCATTTCTAAATCAAATGTGTGAAATTGACAAACAAATTTTAGCTTTAATTACGTTACGGAAATGTACAAAAAAAAATATTTTTCATTCTGCCCGAGACCCTCTGAAGGCTTCAAGTGAGTGTGACGCATCTCGCGCTCAGAATTAACTTTCGGTGGGAAACGATTCCAGCGAGTCTCAAGAAATCCGCCGACAGGCATTCACTATTCGGGGCGTTTACCGTTTACGGATTGCCTGGCAAACTCTCTCACTCTCTCTCTCTCTTTCTCTCCTCTCTCTCTCTCTTTCTCTTTCGGAAAAAAACGCTCCTGGACAAGAGCATTCATTCGGGACGACGACCACGTCCGGCAATATCCCACCGAGAAGAGCGTGGAGGAGCGACAGTTGGTGGGATTGCCACGCGTCGTCAGGATGGGGTTGTCGGCCGGGTCGTCGTTCTATCTACGGATATACCATTGGGTACGCTCCTAGATAGCGTTCCCCCGGGTATCGTCCACTGGTCCTGCGTTATCTGTAGCCGTAGTAACCTTTCCCCGGTCCACCAACGCCAAACACCACCGTTCGCCACCGTAAACAGCCATCCCCCGCGCAACCACCCTCAATGTTTGCGTCTTTCCATTCTTCCCCCCCCCCATCGACTGTCTGTCTCTCTATCTCGTTCTTTCTCTCTCTCTCTCTCTCCTTCTCTTCTCTTGATTGTTTGCGGATCCACACCCCAACATCATCGCGGTTTTACGCCATGACGGGTCACTGCATTCCGCTCGTTTGTTTCTCTCCCTCGTAGTAGGCGATTGGAACGGATAATGAATAGCATAATTAAAGGATTTCGTGACAAAATGTAGGTACTAAATTTAGATTTAGTTCAGATTTATTTTGCTAGAAGAGAAACGTTTATAATAGACAACTGCATCAATTACAATTAATGAGATTTAGAATTTTTTACAGTACTGACAATAACTCTCAATTAAATTAATTATGTACATACTATTTTATGTTATAAATATTATTAATGTTATAATATTAAAAATATCATTTTTTCTTTTATGGCTACTTTTTATCCAATCAAAGTAATCGTATTTGTAAGTGATTGTAATAATTTTCTTATATAAGATATAAAATAGCCTTTGGCTTTCATCTTAATAGTTTAAGATGAAATTGATTGGTTGAACGAATAGTGGAAATGGAGTAATTTATATTTTTCTTGGTATGGAAACGCCGTTTTCGTTTTCTATCTCCTGACAACACTTGTACTCTCAACTGTTCGCTCGTGCGGAGCAGTATCCGGCTGTTGCCTTGTGTTTGCACGATCATGAGTTATCGAGTTTCTGCTTTTCCTTCTTCCTTAGTGTTTTCAAGTCCGCGTGTAATTCGAGAGAAGAGCTTAATCGCGCAATTTCGTTACCGTCAATGGATGGCCAGTAAATTATTAGTATATTTCTCTAAATCAATATCTATAGATATATTTCTATAGATATATAATAATAATTTAAAACACATTAAATCACACGATTGAAATACATATATAAAATTTACACTTATTTATCTTTTGCAATTTATATTGCATTTATATTTTATTACAGTAGAATGCAACATCATTATTTACGCGTTATTTTGTTCTTCATATGTTTCAAGAATATTTAAAAAATTTTTCATTTTATTAATACAGATATATTAAATTTATGTGAATATATACATTTTTTTTCGTTTATTGAGTTATATATATACCTTACATACACAATATACATTGTAGTATTATATTTTTAACAATTTTACAGTATTTCTAGATAGTACCTATATTCAAATAACCGACTATTTTTACCTCGTTTTCCGAGATTTCCTATTTTCACTCGTTTTTCAAAAGTATTTGCATATTGTATAACTTTTATAATAAAAAATGCATAGTTTCTTTCTCACGTTATACACATATGACAAAAAAATGTCAAGTTTTGCGTCTACATAATAAACGTTAGATTTTTCACATTTTATCTTATATAATCGCACTTAATATCGCTCTGGAATATCACATGCCTTTATCTATTGAAAAGGAGCAATCATCACAGAAATGATCAATCATAGTGAGGATTACGTATGCTTTCAGCGTGATGCATATTTCCGAAGATCCGACTCCCCCGTCGCTTAATTAAATCCGCAATTACTTCTGACTGGGCCAGCGACATGTTAATTGGCCGTGGAGCGGTGCCCCCATTTCCGCCGTGTTATCGGGGAACGTGCCGACCATTTTTCAGCGCCGCCCACGACAAATTTTCAACCACTTCGCGAAACTCTCGTCCGTCGTTCTGATAATTTAATGCGCGCCTCGGAATGGTCCGCGCCGCGATTCGCAGACGGCCAAATCAGAAAAGGTATCGGTCCAATACATAAGTGCCTGAAGATACGTTCGATGATAATACATCATTTTAAAAATTCGCTGTTTATAACATATCGTTTATAACATTTCTTTGTGTGTCGGTTATCGTAGAATTTTTTCGCAAATATCCTGCTGAATATTTTATTTTAATTAACTTATTATTATTACTTTTATTTTATTACACATTTATTTTAACAAACTTTTAATTAATTCATTACGCACGCGCTGTACGATGGTTGAGAAGCAGCAAAAGTGAAGATCTAAATAGCGAAGATTAAAATATAACCCATATTTAATAATTTTGTAAACGTACGTGCAGAATCATCAAAGATTTTTATCAGTAATATCATGAGAATTAAAACTCGAAACTTTTTCGTACCGGAAACCACCGAAATCCATCGGTCGCCGCTGCGAGGCAGCCCGGTTAATTAGTCGGGCCCAATTAGCGCTTTCACTCGGCGCGGTGAGTAATCTTCGCTTTTCGTCGGACGCACTCGCTCCGTTCCCGGTGGCGCATTTGAGAAAGAGAGAGAAAAGAGAAAGAAGCAAAAGAGGAAAAAAAGCAAAGAGTAACGAGGATGGGTCAACGACAGTGGCTGCTATACTAATCTCTGCTGTGGGAACAATATTTCGTCGGGCGGCCATAAATTAACCTGGACCCACCGGCAACACCACCCTTTATCACGCGACGCCTCGTGACAGATATATACTGTTCGCGAACTTGTACGCCGTCTACTACCCGCGCTATGCCCCACGTTCCACACCCCACACCCCACATCCGTCCCATTGCCGCCACTCGTCCCAATCTCTTTCTCTCTCTCTCTCTCTCTCTCTCTCTCTCTCTCTCTGTTTCTATATGGTTCTCCGGGTGAGATTCTCTATGTGTTCCTATTTATCCGCACGCGGGTCTGAGATGTCGCCGCGGATGTACAAACAACCCCCTGCGTTGTACGGTGCTCGTGCTCATACCGGTTCCCCATAATCGGTAGATCCATCTTCTCCCCGGTGCCCTTCGGAGGAAAGAATGAGGATCAGAATGAAGGAGGACAAACGGAGGATGGTGAGAGAGAGAGAGAGAGAGATAAGAGGGGAAAGAGGAGCGGTGCGACGTCGTAGCTGCTGCACCGCGAATGTCTTCTCGCAAACGAACGAGAACGAATTCGCGACGCGCGTTGGGCCTGTACAGGGTCTTCGCTCGTGAAATTTACAAGAAATGAATTTCGCTCGGGGCGCCCTTATCTTTCCATGTATGAAGATAAGCGCCGGATCAGCGAGGGAAGGAATTTTCATCGCTCATCACAGCATCGCTCTATTCAGTCCCGTCTTTTACAGTTATGAGAAGTGCAGCGATGCATCTTGCTTAGACGTTTTTTTATCCCTCATTTCGGGCGTGCCGTGCACCTGTTTCGTCGCGCTCGTTTCCGGTGCTATACCAATCTCCTGTAATCGGGTGATTTATCTTACCTCCATCTCTCGCGCATGCACAGATGCAAGGGAAAGGAAGATGGGGGTCACATGTAACGTCATCGTGCTTCTTCGCGCGCCCTACAATGGACGTCATTCTCCGCCGCGTTTCGCATAAACGTCGCGTTAAAAGAAGCCCGCAAACGTTCATGTGCAGCTTGGCTTTCCGCTTCAACTTGCGTTTTCGCTTTTCGCTTTTCGCTTGGACGGCTTTTATAGAAGCAAACTAAACACATCTACGTCAAAACTGAGAAATAGAGTTTTAGAGTTCTCCCCAAAGGGAAAATTGTCGTGCACATCGTCGCGACATGAGAATAATTTTATGTTTATAATATCTACTTTATATTTATGCTTATTTTCAGATTACATCACAAAAGCTTATAAATAGCACTTGAACGAACTTTCGAAAATTGTCACAAGAATTCTCAAAGCGTCTTTATCTCGATATAGTTGTAACAGCTAACACTCGAGTCTGCTTTTATATAAAAGCCGTCCAATTTATAGAGCGCTTCCTGCACCGGCATCCTTATTTATCGCGAGCGCGCGAATCCGAGATATTGTTACGGCTGTACCGGCGTCCCATTCACGCCGTATAAATTCCGCATAATCGCGAAATCCATCTTCTCCTCCCTCTGTGAGAAAGGAAGCAAGCAAACAGACGAGTGAAAGTGCAAGATCGCGGGCGCGGCATTCTCTCCTGCACAACGAACGGCAGCACGCAATTATGTCCCGGGTTAAGGAAGTGGACCGTCGTACTGGTGCGAACAATTGTTCTTACTCCGATTTATTCTACGCGAAGATATGATCTGCGGCACCGAATTCGTAATCCTCCCTAAAATATTACATATAATATACTAAAATTTTTACACGTTTACTTCTAATAGAATAATTTAATGTGTATTTTTCCGACGAAGACGCCGAAAATAATTTTCCAAATTTTGCTGTAAGAATAATATTTCTCGCTCTATAATAATAATTCTTCCATTCATCATATGTATCGTTATGGATAAAATGATATGTATCAGGCGAGATCTTTTCTATGTCGTTTTTGAGTTTTAAAAATTAAGAGGAATATCCACATATTGACAACTTAAGGATTTAATGACACAAGTGTCAAGACCAAATGCAACGAAGAGCAATTTCACGTCATGTTTCGAAATTAAACATTTTGAATACATCGTCTGTAAACATGTATTTTATTACTGTAGTATATTGAAGTTTATTCGGAATTTCTTCACGTTCTCAGACTTATGGATATACAGTAGCGTAGGTACAATATCGTTACGAAACCACATCTTCCCGCTGGCGAGCAAGCTCCCGGGGGATTCTTCGCCAAGATATCGCCGCTCGTTCTCCGTTTCCTTGACGGTATTCACTTAGAACAAACGAAAATATTTGGCCGCTTCTTCCGCTCGTCGCTGCCGTCGTCAGGTTTCCTTACCCGACACAGGGGGGGGGAGGGAGATAATCGATACCGCGAAAACTTCCCCCCGTGGGAGAGGATAACACCTCTCAAGCCAACCCTGAAAGTCCTGCGTACGACGGTTCACCGGTATTCATTCCATTCAAAGGCGACCCCGCCTCGAAATCGAGGCTCTTGAAGGACTCGTCGATAATTCCTGCCTTCGCTGAGCTTCCGTTGTTCAAGCTACGAAGTCCCTCTTCTCCCTAATCTTTCTCGCTCTCCACTTTGCCTCCCTCCCTTCCACCCCCATCGCTACCATGATCTTTCCTGCTTCATCCTGACTTGTCCTTTTCCTTCTCCCTAGCCCGCGGAATCTGCCATCTTTATTCATGAGGCAAGAACCATCCTCCGAGGAAGTTGAGCGAGGATTAGGAGGAAGGAGGTAGAAAAATGCTAAACTAGTTGGATCCTGTGGGGGTTGATGGGGGTGGATGATTGCCACGGCCACGCCAGTGGCGATTCTCCCGTCGCGCATATATACATTTTTATCTCCGTCGCGAAGATCTTCCTTCATGTCCTGTCTCGTTCCGGATCTCACCTCACCCGGCCTCGCACTTCGGATTCACGTTTCCGCGCGACTTTGCCAACATATTATGAATAGAGATTACTGCTATTGCCGCATGTCGAAAGTCGACAAAATTCGAGCGATACGACATGTCTAGAGCGGCGAGTTGTAAGCAAGAGTTACATTAGGATCATCGTTTTTCCGGAAAGTTGAGAAGAATTCAGGAATTCATTTTTCGCTAAAAAAAAAAATTGAAAAATAGAAAAGTTTAATAAATTCCTTTGAAATCTATGACTTTTGCTACTTTTGTGATAGCGAGAACGGAAATAATGAACATTCTTTCTCGTTCATTTCTTGAAACTTAATGCTCCTTTATTTAAGAAAAGAATTTTACTGCTGGAAAAATCATAGAATTTTAATGAGCTACCTATCAGAGCTGTACGAGTCCTTTTTCTGCATTTTAAATTAACAATGCCGCAGTAAAATACAATTTTCATTCATGTTTAGCTTTTAAAGCGCGGCGTTTCTTTCTCTCGGAGGAACAATTTTATCGTCATTGAACGGTCATTTTCGTCCTTCCATAATATATATCTGACCAGAGAGGGAAACTGGGGACAGGTAACCGTACATTACCAGACGCTAATTACTAATCTCGCAACGAGCCATTAACGCGTTTTCAATTGTTCCACCATTCTCCACCCTCGTCCGTTTCCAACCCCCCGACAACTCGACGCCCTTTAATTGAACGCGTAGAGTTTTCACGGTTTTTCCCGGCTGACTATCTTCCGACGCCGCGCCGATGCACCGGCGCGGCGCGGCGCGGCGCGGCGCGGCGCGGCGCCGGCGATGGGGCGGACATTCGTTCGGGATGCATTTGAACCCGGGGCTCTGGACCGAGTCCAGATTCGCTCGTTTTCTTCCGTGTCGCCTGGCCTTTCTCGCCCGGCCAAGTCCTGCAGTCGACAGGCCGATATCGCGCGGAGAATTGATTGCTATTGATTTTGTGGATCGTCGCCGAATCTTGCGGTGAATCGTGGAAATTATGACGATTCCATTTCTACATTCGTCTAAAGACAAGGTTCCTTTCTCTCCAGAACGAGGTTGAGAAGTTTCATTTAAAATTGGAATAAAAGATAACGATTAGAAAATGCGACGGGCGCATATAATATAATGAGAAACATAATGCTAATATAAAGAAAATATAAGTTTTCTGAAATATACAGAACTCATATTCAGTTTCCTCTTTTAATAACTACTCGTTTGATGTTACATTTGTATTATATGAATTTGATATTTTGCAAGGAAGAAATATGAGCAATTAATGGCGATAATACGAAACGATAATAAATAAATGGAATAAATATATTAATTTGATCCGTAGCATATCTCCTATTTTGAAAATCGCGAAAATCCATTTTGCTTTTGCTCGTTAATGAAAAGATATCGCCCTGAGATGGATCCGTTGTCGCGGAACGCGGCTCGTTTTGGCGGACAATTTTTCCAAATTGCCCTGCCGGTAACGAAAGGGGATCTCGTGCACAGTGGCGTTCGTCCACGCGCGTCGGCTTTTCATAATCGCCGGCGGAATTGAAATGTACGGTGTCGAAATAATGAAGTGTGTACACGGCCGGGTACTCTCCGTGCGGGATTTGCATGCGGGGAAGACGAATGAACACGCGGGACGCGACAGCGGTCGGCGTATTAATCCCCCGATGCGCCATTCCATCCTCAGCTCGCATTGCCAAAAGGTATTGTATGTATAATTCAAAACGACGACGAAGATTGCTTGCCTAGCGTAATCCAATAAGCAGTAAAATGAAAAACATTGAAAGTGTGAGATAGAGATAGCACGCGAATATAAGATGCCTTTGGTTTCTCTAAGATTCTTCGTGTAATTTAGCCTTGATTAATTAATGAAAATGGAACAAAGAGTGCGGCCAAATTTAGCCAATTTTTCCAATAAATATGATATACCGATTATTAAAACTTATTGTTAGAACAAATAAATGAAGATTATAAAGTCTTAATATTATTCTCTCAGCCGTTCTGAAAATAAACAGTATAAAAAATTGCAATCTCAATAAAATTTAAGCTTTAATTTGATGTATCATTTATTGGAAAATTCAATCATTAGAAAAAAAGGACTAAATATTTATGCGCTCCGCCTGTGGACGAAGATTTTTCTATGTTGATTATGTTAATTAACTCTGTTGGTTTAATTTCTGTCGTCTTGTATTATTATATCGCCACTCCACTGCATTCAATCGTCATTCGCACGCGTCGGAAAACTTACGCGAAGTTGAAATCGCTCGATTATACTTGATTATCGCTCATCAGGGAATAGGCGGGGTTTCCCACGTCTCTTGCTAAAGGTCAGACGTTTATCTTATGCCGTGACCTTCGACAGGTTCCCTCGCCCACGACAAAGGGAGGATAACGCTCGCTCACTGAGAGCCATTTGGATTTCAGGCGGACGAAGGGGTCAGAGTCGGTTGAAGACCCTTGGATGCTACAAAGGGATCTTAACAAACAGCCGTACCGTATCCGCACAACCACCGTGTTCGCTTCGTACATTCTCCCCTATTTTCCCCGTGGATTATCGCGCCAGGGAGAAGCGAAAATCCAGCTTCCCTTCGCTTCGAGGCAATTCAACGGCCGAGTTGTTAATGACCGTCTAATTTACCTGCCGTTCTCTCTTTCCTCTATTAATTTTCACTTCCTCTCTCCTTCCCCGCAAAGTTCTAATTACATGCCTACTTTTTCCTCATTTATTTCTACAATTTCGAAATTGGACGGGTATTTTTTTTTTGTATCTCTTTGACACGCAATAACAGTTCGGGATAAAATATTTCCACCGCGAAGTAATAACATTATAATACACAAGACACCGCGTAAGGTGCTGTAGCGCGAAACGTCTAACTTTAAGTACACCTTTCCGGAAGGCGAAGCATAGGTAAATGCAGGTTTCGCAGGAGAAGTTTACAAGCGGGAAACTCCCCAGGCGAGAGGTAGTTCCGCCTAATCCGCGAACGTTATACGATATACGCGAAACACGAGCCTTCGGGGCTGCGAACCAATAAAAAGGAAACTTTGACAGATACCCCAGTTCTTGTACGAGATCGTCTCGGCGTGACATAAAACTTTCAAGTTAACGCGGAATATATGTTAATTATTCAACGCGAAATCTCAAAGATTCTTCTCTTTACGGATGCCATAAAAAAGGAAGATACGCAATAAGCGAGAGAAGTGACATGTATGTTATTATACCGCCCATTTCCACGAAACGTATCTGACCTTCGAAGGGTGCTTTTATCGATCACTGACGCAATCTCGACAAAGAAACCGTTGCAATCGATAGCTCGGAGGATTCTTTCGCAGCGCCGTCCTCGAGATTTCTCCCCTCGCTTCTCTCCTCGGTAAACGACCATTTTGCTTTCATGATACACGAAGCAAACGTGACGCGCAATGGAAGCGCGTGCTTGTGGCTGCTCGTGCTACGAATACGCTGGCTTAAACAAGAAGTATCTCGGTGAGATCTCGTAAATGACGATGGAATCACCGTTGCGCACCGTTTGCGCCGAGAGACAGCTCGGTCCGAATATTTCTATGATAATGCCATCCCACATGAATAGTAGTACAACCCAATGATATCAATCCTGTGCGTTTACCGAGATCTTTATCACGACCGTTTTCTTTTCTCTTTGTGTAGTTCATATTATTAGATTAGAGAAACGGAGAGAATTATGAATAAAAAAAAAAAGACAGTTGCCAGAGTGGTGAAAAACAAAGTTTCGTTTGTATTCAATAATTGCAATTGTGGAAGCGTGTCTTGAAATAAAATTCTTTGCTGATATGTTAACATTTAAAAAAAGAATGATATTATCATTCCACTAAGAAAGAGAAATTTCCGAAATTCACGCGTGTTTCCGCGATCGTGGATATAATTGCGGTTTCCGCGATGAACTCGGAAATGTGGGAGCGATACGGGAGGCTTGGCGACTTTGGCGGCGAAGCGTCTCCTTTATCCCGACGGGCGCGCGCCGATCTCTCCTCTATCGCGATCCTTATCTCGGACTTTATGATCCTTTTAGGACGCGTCTGTGCGTTCAATCGCGGAATTTATTCGTCGTTCTCCTCCACCCTCCCCTGATGTCCCAACGAAAGCCGCCCGATAGAGTCCTCTCTTAGAGGGTAATCTACCCTCCACTCGAGAAACATTTTATGACTCGGAAAGGCCGGATAAAATCGTGGCCGAGCGATAGATATCGTCCGATAGCGTATCTCGGCGAATCGACGAGAAACGAGCGGGAGCTCAACTGGGGCAGACGCGTCGCGCGTTCGTCGTACCGGTTTCGAACCGAAAAGGCGATTTATGTCGACAGTCGGGAGTTTCGTGGATTAAGAGCGGGGATCGCGTCGCGTCGCGTTGACCAATTCAGCGTCGCGCAATGAATGTCAATGGCGAGTGGTGCTTTTGCACTTTGCAGCGACCGGTTGCGCTATCGATCGATACGCGAGTCATTCGGGAGGATTAATGCAAAATTGATTGGCCCGCGGACCCCACCGCGTCCCGCATTATTTTCGTTAAAAACCCGTATCTCCCGCGGTCGCGCGCGAGCTGTTTAATTATAGTTGAGAAAAACTTGGTCGCCGGCGGCGAGTTACATTTAAGGAGGAGTTGAGTAAACTTAGTGAATAATTTCTACGGGTACTTAGTCAGACATTTAATCCACGCGGGAACCTTGATTATGCACATCGCGAACTCGCTGTATAAGCGGCATGAAATATGCATTAAGCTTGAAAATCAGCGCGACACCCAGTGTATTGATTATACATTGCACATTATGTATCGTGGATTAAAGTATTTATTTTCACCAATAAATCAAAATAAATTCTCGCCTATATATCATTCCCCGTAATGTACGGTAAATAATTTCTCACGTAATAATGATGGATAAATAATTTCTTGTCAAACTGCAGGCGACCCAAATTTTACGCCGATTTCAATGAACCGTTTGTAATTAAACATACATTTAAGTACCATAGAAATCGCAAAATATGTCTCTCTCTCAAATTTTGTGTTTATAATTACAGTAGTGAATTACGGCGCAAATGGAAAGCCGGAGATATATGTGAATCAATATTCGATAAAAATTATCATCCGACTGTAAATAGACGCGCGGTAAAACGCGGTAAAACGCTGTAATTTTCATCCGAAATTTTGCTACTGAAAGTGCACCGACATTAGTATCGTAAATGTTGATGCTTGACAAACATCAATTCACTCGAATGGTTTTTAATTCCGCTGCAATATTTATCTCGCACACTTATCCTACATTACAGCACTTGGCGTATATCCTGGTTCCTGCTTAATGAAATCCACAAAGCTATATATTATTGTGCTAAAATTTATTAGAATAGAATCGAGAAGACTAAAGTTCTGTGTAAGATACGCGGAGAAAAGGTTTCGTTTCCGCGTATCGATTTAGGTTTTTGTCAGATTTGTCTTTTACGACCAACATCGTGGTCCTTCATTTGCTCATATTTAGTGAAATCCGATGGGCAATCCTCGTTAAACTCGACCCCTCTACATGGCAATGCGCCGATTTGCTCTTCATACAGTATGAAGCGCGCGCCAACCACAGCCGTCAAAATGGTACAGGCCGCCGCCCGTTGATTGGCTATTACGCGTCAGCATTGTCCGCGTACTTGCAGTGTATTGCACGCCGTAGTATGTTTACAGGAATTACTCCGGCTAAATCGACAAAACAGACCACGGGCGGAATGCAACCCGGCGCGTAATGTATCACTGTAAACTTCAGCGACGTCGCCAAGGTATCAGCCGGTTGCGATCTGGCAATACGGTCCGGCGGAACAATACGGTTCGGTACCATTTATCTGACTGTTCCGCGTCGCTTCGCAAAAATTGCATACCCACTATTTGATGCTAACACGCTGCTTTCCGAGCCATCGGTGGCGAAAAATCGTGCCAAACTATCGCGATATCACTCTGTTCATCGGAATAAACAATTACGAATTTAAAAGATAATCAGCTATCGGATCATCAAGACAATCGAGATGAGGTAGAACCTCCGGCTGTAAACTCCGATAGTAAACGCTATTTATATTAAATACCGAGAGATA
Organism: Tetramorium simillimum; assembly: GCA_011636635.1. Taxonomy (NCBI): domain Eukaryota; kingdom Metazoa; phylum Arthropoda; class Insecta; order Hymenoptera; family Formicidae; genus Tetramorium; species Tetramorium simillimum. The sequence continues at coordinate 27,562 of VBVQ01000114.1, read as the reverse complement.
TTTTGTTATTTATACATCCGGATCGAAATATCTTTACTTCCGCCGGGCGAAATACTCCCCGACAAAGTTTTAACGTTTATCGTTAAAATGTCCACTCGCTCTCCCGGAATAATCTTACACGCGGAATGAATTCGGCGCGTCCGGTATCGTTGGATGCGTCGGATTAATAATCGAACGAACCCGAAGATAGAAATGGAAGCGTGATTCACCGTGGTTACAGGCGGTGCCCGCGGCTTTAGAAATTCTTCTCTGTGATAGCAACGAGGGGAGGGGGAGGGGGAGGCCCCGATGCGGCCGCCGTAATTCAAACGCACTTTGACGATATCGCCCGGCTCTCTGTTCCGATGATTAATCCGATTTCGGCCCGCCGCAGAAGCAACGCGGGAAAAAAAGCCCGGCGGGCACCTCGATACCGTCGAGTTTCCGCGTCTGATAAAAATCTCCCGACCCTCCCTGCCCCCCGGTCCTCCATACACGCATCGCAGAATTCAACGGTCGAGCTGCCTGCAAACCGTCTCGACAATGCGCACTGCATTTGGACGATGACACTTCGCTCGTGTCGATCGTCCGGGTAACGGTTACGTGTCCGCGTTATGGTGGTGTCCGGGCGCCAGCAAAAATCAGTCGTTATTTTCTATATGCGCTCTAATTTCTCCGGCTGCGCCGCGGTTCATGTTCCCGGGTGTAAAACCGAGTATCATCGCCTATGCGGCGCGATATCTCTTTTTTTTTTATTTCGCACATTCGCGTTTATTCCGCACTTTTGCTACCGTGCTCGGCGGTTATGCATCTCATACTCCTGTTCGTTCAGTATGTCGATTGCGCGGCGCGGTCGCGCTGACCATCTCTACTTTAATTGATGATTAGACTCGTTTGTTTCTCCCCTTTCACAATTACGGCACTTTCGCACGAACGACAGAGGAATTTCTCGAGGATTCTTTAAAATTCTGCCAGAGTAAATCTCGTTTGAAATTGACTAAAGGACGACACGTTGGTATTTGCAGTCCTCTGCAGCCTGATTTATCGCGCTACAATTTTCAGCTCAGAGTCATCGAGCTGGAAATTCAGTTTTTAAAATCTGCAATTCAAAGTACGCGCAACTTTCCGACACTTCTCTCCGTCGCTTCTACCGTTTCCAATACAAGACCTTCGATTGCACAGAACGCCGGGATATCGCCCTCGATATAGTTTCGTCGATGGTCCCGATACGATATCGAGCTTCTCGTGCTTTCCGGCTCGTCGATCGGTCGCGGCCCGATCGTGAGAATTTTATGAGAAATCCAGCCAATGCAGGACGCGGCCCGAATTCGGAAAGCAGTCGGCCGCGTCGTTATTAGAAGGATCGGTTTCCGCCGCCGCCGCCGCCGCCGGCCAGAGATAAAGGGCTGTGAGGGCATTAACGAGAGAAGACGAGAAGCGCCTCTTACATCGCACGATCGCCCTTCTTCGTGGCTTCGTGGGGAGGCCGAGACGGAGGGAAGGTCACGGCGAGATCGTCTCGTCACGCTGGCCCGGAGAACTTCTCGGCGGGCACTCGGCTCACGTACTCGAGCGCCGAGGTGCCAGGGGATTCCCGACCACAATTATTTTCGGCTTAGGCAGAGAGCGAGATTGCCCGAGTCTGACACCGCGCGATCGCGCCGTCGGACAAGGTGGATTATTGCGGACGTAGGCGCCGCGAGGAGAACGAGGAAAGGGCTCGCCGCCGGGCTGGCTCCTCGAACGAACGTGTGGGAAAAGAAAAAAAAAACTAATTAATCCTAAAGCTGCGTCAGGAGATTTTTTTTTTCTCTTTGGCGCCGCTTCGGAATCGTTATCGATATTTCGCGTGAGTTAAAGTTACGATTGCAACCTTTCATTTGATTGAATCCTTCATCTTTCTCATAAACGTAGGATGCATGCAGCATCATATCTACATGTCGTATAGTTATTATTTTTTTTCTCGCTTTACAGTATTTTACGAGCGAACCACTCGTAAATATTATTGCACGCCGCCGATATTGACGTCGCCGTGTCAAAACGCACATTTGCGTAATTCGTCGTGTCACGATTCTCGCATCGTTGCACCCCGCCGGAAAAAAAAAGAAGAAAAAATATCAACAGCGACGGAGTTACATCCGGCGCGCGTTGCATCGGACTCGTTCTCTCTGTCCGTCTCCCCTCTCTCCTCTGTCCCTCTATTTTTCTGTATCGGCAAATAAAAAATGGTACTTTAGTGACGAACGATCCGCGTCCGGTACGCGTTACGATTTCGCGCCGAGCATTCGCGCTTTTCGCCTGTCCTTCGGCGCGTCGTACAAATTCGGGAGGTTGGGCGTAAAAAGTGGAAGAAAAAAATATGCGCTCTCACCCTTCTGTCGGATGTGCGAACCGACCGGACGTACTAAAGTCGAAAATATTTTTCAGGTTTATCCTCGCGGCACATAAAACTTCAGCCACCCACGAGAATCTCGTCTCTTTCTGGCGAAGCAATCGCTTGTGATAATTTATGAATGCGCCTGTCGTGATTGCGTCTGATGTACGTGCGTCTCGTTATACGTAGCCCCGGGGATGTATTTATTACGGAGCACTAATTCTCGATGTCAAGGAAAAGAGCCGTAAGCGGCACTAGCGACGTGCTCAAGGGATGTTTCGTTAATCAGCGATCGCTTTGATGAATTATTTAGTTTTTCTACGTGTGCAATTCGACGAGCATGCGTGTTGTCGATTTTAATAATTTTAATAATTCGACGACCGCACTTTTTATACTTTTTACTATATATTATATTTTTTTATTCAAGTATCGAGCTAACGAAGTATAATATACGCTTGTTTTTAAACGATGTATCGTGACACCAGCAAGAGAGAAAAGCATTTCGCGTATTTGCTTCTCTTCGTCGAATACGAAAAAAAAATAAGAGAAGTATCAAATAAAACGTCAAGAAGTTCGTAAACGTGCCGATCGAATGGATACGCTATTAATAACATGGCGACAGTATCGTAATTACGTTCCTTTCCCCGATTATAGGGTGCGTTCATTGGATTTCCGCTTTGTGCTCCGCTGGCAATGAACTGCATCGTCGTTATCTCAGCCGGTTTTAAATCGAATGACGATGCTCCGCCATAGCACTCCTCCATTTTCGGTGTAATGAAGTCCAGAGTACTAACCGGCATCTACGGCGCGCCAAATGCGGCTGGTCTATGATAGATTATACTGATCTGTCATCAACTGCGTGGATCGCTTTCAAGAATATGCTCTTCTCCCTCCCTTCTCTCTATCCATCGCTCTAAGATATTAATTATTTTACGCTGAGCAATAAATTATTTTTTCGCAAATTCTAAAGTTTCCTCAAACTTAATTTAAAATCCGATTGCCAAGCTCAAAATCTCGGCAACGCCCGCTCTCTCGTGGCATAATAAATGTCAAAAAAATATTTTTCGCGACCGCCTTCGACGGACGGTGCATAAATCATCACGGCGACCCGTGATGTAAGGCGGCCGATCGTGCGAGGCAAATTGGAAGTTGCGAAGAAGCATCGGACAAAGTGCCCTCGACAATGCGGCCGGTATATCACCTCGATAAATCAACGCTTCCGCGCCATGCCGTTCACCGGAGAGAAAAAAAATGAAGAGAGGTTACTTTTCAAGGCAAATATCGGCTTATTCGTCGGCGCGTGAGGATCGTATTACATTATTAATATATTATATTTGGCACATACGTGGTGAGGAAATGTAAGCGTACAAAATACTTCATGTTCATATAAGCTTGATTGTATCATTATTTTATACATTTACCTCTCTCTCTTTTCCTGTTTTTTTTCTTCCTTGGATTTTATTCGCTCGGCATATCCTAGACCGATCGATATTCCCTCAAGCCTTCGTAATACAAGAGTAGGAAGGTTAAAAAGGATACACGTCATCGTGCAAGTCACGAAAGAAAGAAAAGTATTAAAGACATGGATTTCAAGAACCACTCAGCCCCGCTATAATCCGCTCTCCCATAACCAACTCCCTTTCTCTCGTATATACAAGGCGCCCGATTTCTTTTCGCTGTTGCTCCTTACCCAATGTCGCGTCGTATCACTCCGTATAGGGCAATCTCCGGGAGCGCCGGGAAAAATTTCGCAAACAAACGAGGTCGTTATCCTGCCGCAGGAAGCGACCGGGAGAATTAAGAAAAAGCAGCGTTTTAGGGATGGGCCGACTGCCCGTGATGAGGGGTGGATGGCGAAGGTCGGCGGCGAGAGGAAGAAAAAATTCGATAGGGGAGGGGCACCCCACGGAGCACTGAGCCGCCCATTTACACAGGATATTATTTTCCACGGGATGCGACGTGGACCGAATGAAAGCGCCACGGGGTGCCGACGTGTCGGGGGAGAACAGTGCTGGCAATTGTTGTCGCTCACACGAGGAACAAACAAGCACAAACGCTTGTGTGTGAAGGAAAGGGGGTGGAGTAGGAGAGAAAAGAATAGTGGTTTAGCATCTTTGCAATCGAACAGAACATCTCTTTTTCCAAACGTTCACGTCTCGCGATTTCCACCGTTGCTTATTATCTATCTCCTTTGTGTTCTTCTTTATCGCCTTTTTTCTCCTTCTCTCGTTATTCATGAATGCGCTTTGGAAACGAGAAACGTTTTCGCGAATTGCGGATGTTGCTCAAGTGAAGCGAACTAATGAAAACGATACGATTAGGCGAAAGAGAAAAGAAGTCACATAGAATTGAATGAAATTAAAAGTTGGATTGATTTACAGTAATCGCTGTTTTACGAGGTAAAAGAGATCTACTAATTTTGGAAATTTTCAAAATAGTTTAAACGCTATTAGATGCAGTACATCTATTTATAATTCTTATTATATTTTTTAAACTGAAAACAATTTTGAAAATTTTAGGAAGTTTTTAATTTGCGCAACTGATGTGGCTTTTATAAATCGAAAATATAGCGATAAAATATAGCGAGATATACGAATGATAAAATAAAAGTAATAAAAATAATAGTAAAAAATTCTTCGTCATTTTGTTCGGGAATCAAAGCGAGAGTTCTTTTTGTCATTGGTTTCATGAAAGTTTATTGGAAAGAATGGCAAATCTGGCGTCGTTAAGAGTCGACCTAATTACGGGACATCAAGAGCTAGGAAGTAAATTCTTTCTTTTTCCATGCAAAATCAACCGTTTATTGATCAGACATGCAATAAGATACAATTATTATTACAATTATACAATTATTAATACAAATAGCTTTACATTATTAATTTATGTTTCCTAAGCTGTTTATATCTTTTATTGCCTCCATGTTAATTTTCGAAAGATTTTCCTAATTGCTATATCGCGTAATCTAAGAAAGCAAATCTCAATCGGAAATGAATATAATTACCGTGACTCGTGTTATATAATAATTTATACAATATTTATTACATGATATAATTCGTTTGGAGTAATCTGAGTCGATTTAGTATCGCGTTACATAATAATAATTGAAACCGGCCAATCGATCAATCAGAGTCCGCTCGAGCAGTCGGTCGCGTCGCGTCGCGTCGCGTCGCGTCGCGTCGCGTCGTCTCGGAGGATCTCGAACCATTTTCTTCTTAGCCTCCGATTCTCCAATTTCTGCTGGCAGTGGTGACGGGGGTTAGCTCGATAAACGTTACGGCAACGGAGAAATCACGCCGATTTATACGACGGCGCTTCCAGGAGTCATGCTAATGCTCCGAGCTAGACGTCTTTACCGTCCGCCGTCGCTGCTACGTCTCGCTTCTATTCCCAGTAAATAAGTAGCTCAAAAGCCTTCGATCGGCACGAAATTACCTTTCGCATTAGGAAAGGGGACGGCCGAACTTGGGTGAATTGCCGTGAGCGCGAGCGCGAAACGACGGACGTTTATTCCCGTTCATTCGACGAGACGCGCGCCGCGCCGCGCCGCAGTAACCCCTTGGATTTTCGTAATACTCGTAAATCGTGCGATCTCCCACCATACTTGTCTATATATACGCAAACACACATACGCGCCCGCGGTGCAGTGTAACGATGCTGGTTACGAGTTAGTTTCTATTTTGGGTTTCGAGAGAAGGAAATCTAAAGAGAGTCCAACTCGCTGGTATCCGTAACGCTAGTTTTGCCTGAGAGAAGATATATTGAAAGCGGTTATCCGGATCTTGCGGTGAACCTCGAGTCGGTCTTTCCTTTCTGGAGCTTTTAATTCTCAGCGTTAAAATATTTTAATTTTAATAAAATATTAAATTGAGACATAAATTCAGTTAAAATGAAAAAATAGACCGTCGTGTGATTATACTCTCAAGATTTATTGAATCCCTTCAATTTCTTCGAATATCCAATGATTAATTTCTTAGCTTACAAGTTTTTGTAATTGCATAAACATTCGCGGTTTCTACATTTGACAGAGACCGGGAGACAGCCGGGAGAGAGAAACTAGCAATTTAAATGGAAACGCCTGGATAGAATAGTTATGTGCGATCGAATACAGGAAAATATCTCTGACTTATGGTTGCATCTTATGAACGACAAAGCTGCTTATCGCAGTGTCGATATTTCGTAAATTAACTGTCGAATTCAGTTTCGCCGGAGGCAAGATAAAGTTGAAAGGATATAATGGTATTGACGCATCTGGCACAGCTTATTGAATATCGTGCCGCTGTGAGGATTGAGAAACTCCGGTATACATCCGCGAGCTATCGAATAATATTTCGATAATGGCCGAAGCGCATCTCGCAATAACGCGACGCTCGTACTGCAAATAATTCTTTTGGATTTTCGCTGCCAAGCAATAACTCCAAGTAGTCTTTTGACCTTAACGTGCGTTGCCAAAATTATATTTCAATTTATATTTTAAAACTGGTACAAGTTAAAATAGATACGGTTCGCGTCTTTATCGACTTTTGAAATTTTATAACGTAAACTTGTTTCATCGGCGAACCCTTCATTTTTCAAGATTGATTCGACGCAAAAAATTTCAATTAGCCCAAGCTTGATATTGTAATTTAAGTACAACGCGGAATTTAATTGTTGTTCAGTAAGCTGCTTTTCATCCTTCTTGGTGGTAAATTCAATTTTGCAAATCCTTTATGCTGCCCTGGCGGTTATATAACCTTCGTAAAATCTCTGCCGGTAATTTACAAACACTTGTGAATTGTACTTGACGTAACGCTCTTATCGGGTCATTGATACGAAGACGTTCCATAAAGAATAGAAAATATTTGCAAAGTGAACTTTGTTATTCTACAGAAGGAGTCGGAAATCTGTCATCGTGAATCTATTATTCAGAATTTCCTTCAGACAATTCTGTCTGAACGACATTCAAGCGAACGAGTCTACATCGAATATATACCGCTAAAAAAGGGATTTATTATTAATTGATTGTGAGACGTGAGAAGATAAGGATTCTATTCCTAGAACAGCGTTCGGGGTTTACGTTAATTTCGCGATGGACGTTATCTTTAGCGCTGGTTTGTAGAGTCAGTCTTCAGGTAGTCGATTGAGCGGAAATTACCCTTCTCGCGGGCAATTACCGTACATTACATTTGCCGGAAGTTTATCTCCCCGTAGAGCATTGTGGGCTCGTCGTGTCCGCGATAAGGTAACGTTGACGTTAACGCTAACATCTCGCCGGGATATATACAAAGCATATCTCTGTAAGATATTTATTCGCGTATTCCATTACGTATACATAAGTCAATCAGCAAATTAAATATACCGTTAGTTAACGCATAATTATTCAAGTTTAACAATTATTAAATTATATTTGGTTTGTGTTTAATTAGGCTTTTATCTATCGATTGTATTATTCTGATCAATAATTAGTTTGTAATACACATTATGTCAAATTAATCGATAATCATGTACGTGTATGTAGCGTAGGAATACTAACGAGAAAATTAGATTTGCTTCGCTTCAGGATCTGTTGATGCGAACATATTGATGCACTATGACTCCTTTTCATCTTCAGCTCTATCTCTCTCTCTCTCTCTCTCTCTCTTTTGTTACGGTTTGTTCTCGCACGTCCGCGACGGTAAAAAGGGTTGCGCTTTCCCTCACGTGTACGCTCGAGAAAGAAGATAGGTACTCTAAAAGAAATTAAAAGTTCCTCCTTTCATCCGCGGAACCGGCTAATGTATTTACGATCCTCTCGCGTCGGAAAGTTATCCCTTTCCGCGTTAAAGTACTGCTTTCGATTATTCGCGCGCGCGCACGGATAGGAAGAAGCCTCCCGCGAGAAGTCGGTAATTAAATTGCTTGATTAACGCTGATAATTATTCCACAAGTTCCATCGCCGGAAGTGCGGAAGAAAGAGAGAGAAAGAGAGAGAAGTGGAGCGCTAAGAATTTCCCGGGAGGTCGGCACGGCGAGTCGCTGCCGAGAAAATCTCAGAGCAAATTTGTCCCTGGCAGAGGGACAATATTTACGCGGATATTAGATAATTGGTACATTCCGGAGATTTTCGCAAGTGCTTCGAGGGCTTTTTAACCCTTTTCGAACAATCGATTCCTTCGAGTAGGTTGCATTAAGTCCTATTTTCGTGATTATAGGTAGGAAAATCTGAAATTATACAAAATGAGAAAAATCATAGAAAAATTATGAAATAAAGGGCTGAAGATGACTTTGTTTAAACCAATTGAATTAATTATCATTATGAAAGAATAATATTCAATAACTTGTCTCTCTTTCAAAAAGATTTTTTAGTAATCTTATTACTTTTTGTACATTATAATGTAAAGATTGAAATTCGTGTGAAGATTGCAGATATGTAACAATCCCTAATTAAAAATGTGTAGCTATATTAAATATGTTACACTTAAGTCTCATCACAACTATTTCTTTCGCAATGTTTAGATATTCGAGAAAATGGAAATCCATACCTAATCTAAATATCTTTTTAAAAATCTCAAAAAGGGAACTCAGATAGAAAAGGAAAAGCACCGTTAGATATTGTAAGCCAGCTGATTCTGGCGAATTACAATCCGAGAATATTCCGCTGTTTCGTTCGCTTTTTCTCGCCGGGGTACTGTGAAAAAGCGGATGGGAGATAGGTGGTTCCCTCCCCCATGTTCGAAGGGATATTGCCGAGGCTGTGCGGAGGCGCGAGGATCTTCGCACCGTTAATCATTCGTGACACGTACGTGGCGGGATTTAGCAAATAAATGAAATTATTACACGGCGGAGCCGGTGTTGCCGGAGTACCAGAGGCAGCTGCTATTGAGGGGGAGAGAGATAGAGAGAGAGAGAGAGAGAGAGAGAGATGCGGGAAGGGACGAACTGGCAGGATCTTCTCTAGGTTATATAGTGAAGCGTGATGAGCCGCCATTTCTGTCCGGTAGACGTGCCGGGTCGGTAGCTACCATTGTCGAGATATATCTACAGCCGAAAGGCGCACGGAGAACCCTGGAAGAAATAATTTCGACGTACGGGACGATTAAGCCCTTCCGAACGATCGATCGCACTTTTATTTCGCCACACGCACCTTCATGTTATTTATTGCCTTTGGTACTCCATTTTGCAGAGAAGAGACAGAAATTAAAAAGTTCGAAAAATACCGATAAAAATATTATGTATATGTGTGTCCTTTTCAAAATTGCATCGGATTAACAATAATTTTATTTTAATTACGTATCATTTTTTAGCAATTTTAATATTTTCTAATGTAGACAGAATGGTTTATTAGCGAAAAGATTTCATAATTTTCGAAACTTTCAAATGGATGGTTGTTGAAAAAGAAACTAATTTGTAGTACGCGGAGCGATTGACCTATTTTATTTCTGTCGTTTAATTCTATTCTCTCGATGTTTCGTAATCGCGCGCGAACTTTTTCCATTTTCGCGCTTATTACTCGTCCCGCCATAGCGAGAAAACGGCCGCTCGCAATTTCCATCAACGGAGAAACGAATGACACATAACAACGAGTATTGTGTCGCTCCGTTGTACGATTATGCGCCGTTATAATTAATGAGCGATTACCGTAAGCGGCTTATATTGATTTTCGGCCCATCATAATACACTTATCACTACATTTGACAAAATAATCAGTGGCATCGATAACGGCTTAATTAACATCTCATGTAATTATAAATATGGGAACGGCACAGACGGATGAGATTCTCACGATTTGCCGCTCGACTAATGAGTACACATGTAACCGATTATATCATTGTCATTGAATCAAAGCCCACAATTACAAGTACATGGAGCTAAATTCTCACTGTGCAATTACCTTTTTAGGCCTAAACTATTTCTACTGTCATGATAACTCTATGAGAACAAGCTATTTTTTTTTATATAATTTAGAGCCAGGTACATTATGTCTAGAATGTTTTAATGCCAAGAACATAAATAAAAGCAAGTAATTCTTGACATCGTGCTAATAACAAGTACATGTTCGATAACATCATTATTATCATCAATTTTAAAAGCATTTGACGTGAATGCACATGATACTGCTGACCATTAACGTAGGATAATGTTAAGAAAAGCATGAAAAGCAACCAATTTTAATATCGAATATACAGTAAAAATATTGATTAGAATATAACAAGTATTATTAAGATAAATTAGGTGCATGTGTCTCTCGGACTATAACGTGATCGTTATCTTGGGCTCACATTCTCGATGTCATTTCGTCAATTTGTGATGAAAACACGCGGAGTCGAAATTCGTGGAAAGAAATTTCACGCGCTCGGAAACCTAAAGGAAATTCGTATATTACATGCAAATCCTATAGCAGAAGGGAGTAGATCCTAAACGAGGGTAGCAAGGTCGCGTTGTACAGAAAGCAAATTTTTTTTTCCATTTCCCCTTACAATCCATGATAATTTATGATCACCGAAATTTCATTTCAGGAGTAAAATTATCGTGACAAATTTCTAAACACATTTCCTAAAGCTCGCTTTCTATTCTAATTTTCTACCGTGCAGAATTTCTGGGAAATTAGCTCGAAGATTTATTTTTAACTTAAATTCTTATATAGATTTACACGCATTTCCCGGAGGTTAAGTTAATATTTGCAAGTAGAATATCATAAATATCAAGCATAAATATTACGTTTTTATTGTCCATAATGTGCAGATATTAAAAAATATATAAATCGCGACAAATGTAATAATATATAATTATGTTTCATAAAAATAAAGAGAAAAGAATGTGCATCACGCTTAAAGGCAGCACAACCGGAAGGAAGCATACATCTTCGTTTATAACTTTTCTTCAGTAACTCGACTAGAGTAGCGAAAACTGAACGAGCTTTTGTGCGCAGTTTTGCGTGTTCCTTGGCGGTATTGTTACGTATCAAGGCGAAAGAAAGTGCCGCGATTCCCACCGAAAGTGCGAAACTTTATCGCCGCGCCGCACATTGTCGAGCCTGACTGATGAAGACGGAGGGACGCGATAAAAAGACGAGCCCCGGAATTTACGAGGAAGAGCGTTGCAATCGCTGCTCGTCACGGTATTCCGCACTTGGCATTTCGCGCGGGAGTAACGAAGATGATTGTACATTTCGATAAAGTCGACTTAATGCGACGATGACGGGTGTCGTCGGGCCCGACGTCGTCCTACTCTACTTGCTCTTTTCCACTTACCTCGCGATATTCTCTTTCTCCCGATCGTCTCTCTTTCCTCTTTCCTCTTTGCTCTTCCGCCTCTCGCTTTTTTCATTCTTCATCCCGTGGCAAGAAAACGCGGTCGTTTCGGTCCCATAACAACGAGACCGAAATCGTACGTAGAATTTATATGCCGCCGCCGCCGCCGCCGCCGCCGCCGCCGCCACGGGCTGCTCGTCGAGATACGACCCGCTATTCTTCACGCCCAAATCCCCGGACTCGCGAACGGCGCGCGCGAGCGAGCGACGGTGGAAATATTTTATCTTTATTTAATCTCGCCGCTTGTGCGTCCGCGTCGCCGCGCCAGATGTATACGGATGATTTTTATTAGAGCCTGCGAACGTGTACTTTTGCCGCGCGCGATTTTCTTCCCCGGCGTTTCGCGCTGAAGCTGATTGTTAAAAGATGGGTCCGTTAAAAAAGGAAAAAGAGATATTTTGGTTTGCAAATATTTCCTTTGCATACGACGTCGTTTTTATCTAGAACTTGAGTGAAATTTATTCTTCGAAAGGATAGAACAACCATAGTAGAACCGCGAAGATAAATCTCATGTATCTATTCATGTTCGGCTATTCATGTGCATAAATTTTATACACTGTGACATTTACAAGAACAATATCGGTAAGAGAGATGTCAATTCTTTAAAGTTTAAATTACTTCTAGATCTGCTGTGTTTCTTGAAAAAAAAAAAAGACGAACTGTAGATAGATATCTGAAAAAGTTTCATAAAACGCATAGATTGAATTAAGCTTTGGATTATTTATAATTTGTATCAGAATTTATATAGTATAAGTGTTTATAATTTTATATGCTATTTAAGATAAAAGTACTCGCACATATATCTAAACTTGGATATTGTTTTTATTTTGGTCTTTAAATATGAATATTTAAATTTGTAATTATAAACATATACATACATTAAATATGTACATGTATTCTATGTTGAAAGTGTAAGTATGCATATTTAAAGACGAAAACAATAAGAATATCCAGATTTAAATACATGTTCGAACATTGATACTTTTAATCCATAATAAAACAATTAATATATTCATAATACGTACATATATAAAATATTTCTATTAAAGCATGCACGTACATCGAAGTGACATGAAAAATTAGAAATAAAAACGCGTTAGGTTTCTATTCTGTACGCGAATTATGGATCGTCTAAAGTGGGCTTTCAAAAAATAAAATAAATACGGGGCGTTCGAAAATAATGCTTTTTGCTGCTGAAACAGTTTATTTTTTGACGCGTTCACATCCCTCCGGGACCATCGATCGCATAGGATATTTGCTGTATTGCCAACCCGAGGGAATCGCGTAACGCCCGTCGGAGAACGAAGCATTTTGTTAAAATTACCGTACCCAGCTCTGCTGTTTTACGTGGATTCGTGCAAGTCCCAAGCGTGCCCACCATCCTCTCCGCGCCGGTGTATATTAAACGAGAAGAAATAGATTAACAGAACAGCGGCATTAATATGGATAATCGCGTAAATTTGCATGAACATTAATTCGCGCGCCATTTAGCCCTGTCACTATAATATAGCGCGACAACGACACTCGCACCGCCACGACAGTACAAAATTATGTTAGCTTCACATCAGGAACACTGGCATTATTATCAGCCCTATGACGCGCTATTCAATTAGCTGATATAAAAGTTAATATTATTACTAATGCACACTTTACTGTATCACTCATTTTACAAGACATGCGAAAAAAGAGCTATATAATAATGCAACCATAATAAGAATTATATAAATAGTGAAAACTTCCAAGTAAATTAATTGGAGGAAATATCATTTTCGATTTGTCTGGATCTTGATATTCTAATAATAGCTCTTTGTGTGAATTTTTTATACTTTTTCCCAATTCTGTAAACTGCACGCCTGTTTGTCGGTCTTAAAATACAATTCCTAGTTGAAACAGTAAATTCACATAAATACTTAAATCGATTTAATTTGATGCTAACAAATATTATTTTTAAATCCCTGCGAAGTAAAAACTTTGCCTTAATTATAGCAACTAAATTATATCAATTATGTAACCTAATTTAATTTAACATTAAAAGATAGGAATTTTTCGATAAACCATTAAGCGAAAACAGAAATTTTAGATTTAGTATAATTTAGTAGAATTAAAAAGGTTTAGCAAAAGTTCGACTCGAGCAGTACTTTTAGTTCAATGTCTATAATAAGATAGTGTTAAGTGTTTTGTTAAAAAGGAAATCGCATAGCCTTTTGATTTCTGATCCGTTTGTTACACAATTTCCATCTTCTTAGACAGACTGGCAATGTCCCAGGCTGTCATCAATCGAACAGCAGTCGATCGGAATAATACAATTGGATAATGCACAGCCTTGGCTGCGTCGCTTTCTTTTTTTGCATTCATTAACCCGCGACGTATACAGGCAGCCTCGGTATATCCCGAGGGCTGGCTCTATGCTAAACAGGATTAGGGGGTCACAATGGGACCCGGAGCCCGACGGGGTCAGGACTCCTTAATAAGATTCATTGTGTTCGCGCTCTGGCTCACGCTCGGACGCGGTGCGCATATCCCGCGTAAAAGGAGTAAGAATAAAAAATATTAAAAAAAAAGGAACACCGGGCGGAACACCGCGGAAAATCTCCCTCGCGGAAAAGCTGTTTTTCGTGCGTCTATAACGCAAACAGCGAGCGCGCGCGCGCGCCGCGCACACCCGCCAAGCACAAAGCTATTTTGAAAGAGAAAAAGCGAGGGTATTAAAATTCTCATTCGCAGGGAACGCCCGCGGCGAAAATTAGACCCACGTCGGCGTTCATCGAACAGTCGAGGAATATTTCAATCAAATTAATTTATTTACGTATTTTAATCGCGCGCTGATCCGTTCGATCCGATTTGGATTAATAAAAATTCACGAAGGTGACAATCGTGAAATGGAGCATTCGATTTTCCCCGGCGAGTATAAACATCGAGATCGCGTTACGGCAATTTGCAAAAAGCCAACGTCTCGCGAGGTTAATTATCTGCACGGAACGACCATAATGCACAAATAGGTAAACGCACGCTTGTATGCGCATTACCGGGGTTGTCGAGTGCACGTGCTGCGGTGCAGTGTGCTGCTAAAGAACGCGCCGCGCCGCCGGAACGACAGCTTGCACCGACCGGAGATTTTCTCGGTGTCAGTGAGCCCGGGTAACGGCTGGCTTCCGGCACAGCCGGAAATGGAGCGTGGTCGCCTTTCTCGAGGGAAGCTCGCGCCAACAGATCGGAAGCGGTCGTCAACAGCGTCTCGTAAACGACGAAAGCCTCACGCTACCGGTTCACCAGATCTCATAATGTCAGATAAGTTGAGGAAAAATCTCACAGCGTGCCGTAGCTTGTAAAAAATATTTATTCTCATGGGCACGACGTACGTGTGTAGATATACATTTCTCAAGAGGCTTGAAAGTTCTTTATGGAATCTCGAATCCCTTATACATGTATTTTAGTAGATTTAATGTCTCTACTTGTTAAGTCAAACCTGAATCGAAACTTAGATTATGATAGCGTTCGAGTCTCCCTCAATTCGTTAAGCCGATAGTAAATAAGTAAATATTTGGAAAATCTCAGCAAGTATGCAACACCTTCAAATCATCGCCGTCATCTCGGACTTTCGTTGTTGTTCCAAAGTACAAAACTTGCTTGTATTACTTCAACGTTGAGCAACGTTGAGGCGTTCCGTATGAACGAGCGGAAATTTGAGATCTTCGTCTCGCCGTGGGAGAAAGCGGGAATAGTTTGTCGATAGCTGCCGTTAATTACAATCACCGATTATTGATCAGCCCTAGCGCGGAATAATCCGGGCGTCGAAAAAAAAAAAAGCAGACGGCTAGCCTGGCGGCTGGGTAATCGATAAATTAACGCAAACAGAATCCGCCCGAGACAACAGCGGCAAGAACGGCTTCACCGACACAACAACAGCGGCAACTACAACGGCCGCCTGAACGGCCGGATGGCCGCGGTGTTACCCGGAATTACACGCGATTTTAATCGCGTGTTGGTTTCGCTAAGCCGTCGAATATGGCCGGCGATATATTAATGAGTGTCGCGCGCGCGCTGCGGCGAATCCTAAATACAGGAAGTGTGTACTGCTTTAATTGCCGCCAACGGTGACTCCGGTGCCCATCTAACGAGCATAATTAATCGATAATCCAGTCGGGCCCTCTCCCGGATCCCGCATAAGCGCCCTCGACGCCGCCGGCTACACGAAACGTATAATCCGATATTAATTTACGTGCCCGGCTCATTATGGTACTTGAGAAAATATCTGCTATTTCGTAAACAGCCGATTCTGGCCCCCCGGTAATTAACCCCCCGCGGGTCGACGTTCTAATTATGAGGTGCCAGATAAAAAGCGCGCGTTCACGGGTATTGGCCTGTTTCAACGTGCGTCCCTCTGCATATAGTTATAATAAATTAATAATCGCGCGCATTACCGTGTTATTTCGTGAAACGAAACCGGGTTGAGTGGATTAATGCTTTATTCAGAGATAGCAGAATTATTTTCCTTTTTTATTTTTTATTTTTCATCGTTGATGAGTGGATAAAGCATCGCGATGATAATTAATTCTCGAGCGGTAACAAAATATTTATGCATTGTTGCGAAGCCGTCTGAATCCCTCTTACCTCGATTAAAAAAGAAATTTCCCAGCATGAAACAAGCTCTTTTCAAATTTTACGTGTTTATTTCTCATAATAAATGTAAGGCAGTAACAAAAAGCCGCGTTAAATGGTGATTAATATTGGCCATATGCGTTTAATTTAACCAACCCTTTATTTCGTTAAAATTTGAGCAGCGAACAAGTTATTTCTGTAATAAAAACTTTGAGAAATTTATTTTTATCTCTGGATATTTTTTTGTAAAATTAATTGCTCGAAATTTTAAACGGTTACAACGTTGCAAAGGTAATTTCCAAATTATCGATTATCAAAAGTTTTATGCTTATAAATTATCAAAAATAAACAGTCAGTTTAAAAGTAGAACACTGGAAGAAGAAATATATTTGTTTGTCTAATTTGCCACGGCATCTCCTTATTCGATCTTTGAACCGTAAAATAAAATTGGACATTGATTACGCTATTTATTTGTCGTGTAATAATTCCCATTCTGCCGAAGTTATAAAAATTGACAAGTGTTTAGCTTCTGTCGAAACTCAATGAGAAGTATTTATTCAATGGCATCGTTCGAGAGAGAAAAAGAGGCAGAGAGAAAGCCAATGGCGTGCTCCTCTCGAAATTCGGCCTCGCGAAAAAAAAAAAAGGTGAACGTACACGCGGCGGGCAGCGTGCCGGAAAACAAGCGGGACAAAGCTTAGCACACCCGACAAAAAAGCTCACGCCCGAAAAACTCACTCGCCAGCGCGCGACAAAAGACGAGCGCGAAACAAAACAGCGATGCGTCGTGCATCGCATCCCTGCATCCCTTGTCCCTCTGAACCTCCGCCTCTCCACCACTTTTAGAAAACAAAAACGCGTGAAAAACCTTCTGAAAAAATGAACTACTTCCAACGAAAAACGAGATCTCGTTCGATGCTGGAGGGGAGGAGGAGGGTGGCGAAGAGCGAAAGATCGGAAAAGGGTCAGAGGAGACAAAATCGCGTTAAGACATCTGTCCAAATTAATTAGACGATTTGCGATGATATTCAAAAAAAAAAAGAAAGAAAGAAACTCTTCACGAAAGAAATTTCCAATTTCTCATTCGAGAAACGCGATAAGACGAGATGCAGAAATTGAGAGGAAAAAAAAGGAGAAAGAATGGATACGAAAAAGGGGACGAAAAACGATAGGGAGAAATTAGAAAAAGAAAGAAGATAAAGAGATAGGGTTCATAATACATTTTCGTGACCCGCCTGCGTCAAAACCCTGGTTGCAAGGAGTCGGTAGGGAGGTTAATGCACTTCTGGCAGCTTTTCCACCCCCCCTTTTTCCTGCTGTCCCATCCCGTTCGCCGACGCTCGTGCTCTAATCCTTCCGTGTTCCTCGCGCTTATCCCGGAACGGAGCTCATCTTCGCCGGTGCACCGAGCATAGATCTCCCGCATTCTCGGCGGGGCAGGCGGTTCCAGGAGGGTTGGGACTCGGCAGAGTGTTAGTAGCCAGTTCTGCGGAGATATATCGAGAGCCGGTCGAAGATACGTGGGTCGGTCGACGGCGAGCGACGATCCGTATGAAAAATTGATGTTATCGGACTTGGAAATTCATCCCCGGGCTTTCGACGGCGGACTCTGACGTTGGTCCCCGGGATTTGTGCGATCGGTCTCGCGGCGCAGAGGTGGAACGCGGCGAAGTGTGCATTGTGGCGGGGTGGCAAAGGGACGCGGCGGCGGCTGTTTAAAGAGATATACATTGAGCCAGGCGCATCGTTCAACTCGCAGGCGACACGAGAAACATTAAAATCGCAAACGACGCGGCAACGTTTTCTGGACAGTCATAAGGTAGCATCGAAAGTATCGGATCGTGAATTTTCTTCGACTAAAAGAGTAAACTACAAAATATATGTATTATATATATTCCTAAATGTAAAAATTATCCACTTTTAAGAAAGGCATGTTAAATCGATATTCGAAAGTCTTGAAGTTATCGTTGCCTCTTTTCCGCGATGCTGATTGGTTTTCTCTTGGCTTACTTCGTATATATTGCGAGAGTAATCAATAAGACAAGAAAATTATTTACTAATTTTTTGTTATTTTTTGCTTTTAAAAATAATTTTTGTTCTTCACTTTTGAAAAAGTTAACTTAATATTGAGCTATCGAGCTTCTTGTAACTTTTTAAAAACTAAAACAAAAGATAACAAAAAATTAGCAAATAATTTTCATATCTTATTCGTTACATTGGGACAATTTGGCTCAGATAGCTTAATATACAAAGGTAGGAATTTTCATCCCTATCCATCTCAACGTGAGTGTAACAATATAAAATAAAATACACTTATTGTGAAAATTTATAAATCTTACATAATTTCAGATTTCTTATTAGTAATTAAACATCGTAAAATTTAAAAACACACGGACGAGATACAATTTTTCTTTTAATCAATTTTCTAAAACTTCAGATTTCTCGTTTCTCTGATGTCAGCAAAACTATCACGTTACGAAGCGATTATACACATAAAAAAAAACGCAAATATAAATTCTTGAAAGTTGAAAACGCCATATGCATTCTTGCGAGAAATCTCGTGCGGAAATGGCAGGTAGAAGTAGATGCGAAAGAAGGAGATAAATAGGGATACCAGACGTAAGAAAGATGTAGGAAAGAAAAGTACGCAGAGATAGAGGCGCGTTGATGGAAGACAGGGAAGGAGAGAGAGAGAGAGAGAGGAAGAGAGAAAGAGCCGTCGTTTGCGCGATTAGCCCCCAACCCTTGGACTGCTAATGGTTTACAAACAGACGGCGACGGAGCGATGCTGCGAAGCCACTTGATAGCCACTCCGAGACAGAAAAGCGAGATCACCGGAGATTTACGAGAGACATATCCTCGAAACACGAAAATTTTCAGGCTAAAAGTAATCCACAATCATCGACGAGTTCCGTGGCGAATAAAATCACATTTCATTTGGCAAACATGTTTAATTGACCTGTACCTTTTCCAATGGCATTTTACCGATGTTTCAGGTCAACATAAATAAAGGTATAAATAAAATGTAAATTGACACATACACTGAACGTATATTTAAAAAAAATATTTACTATATGTATTGGGCACAATCGTAATTTATATTTTCTATCGATGCTGTGTATATTAATAACAGCGAAAAACAAAAATTTATATTGCTGTCTCCTAACGATTTATTATCATTATCATTGTTCAGTACGATATCATTAAAGTCTTTTTATAGCGCATTTACTTTCGCATTTGGTTTTTTCTACAAAGTATTTTCTCGAACAGTTTGTTCCGTATTATCCCAAAGAGGTTTCTCGGAGAAATTTCGCCGACTTTTTGTAGAGTAATCGCGCGTGAGAGATACGCGTGGAAGATAGCGAATCACTGATCCAATTCGAATTTATAACAAATAAAGCGTTTCATTGTTCTACCGCTTCGCGTGCCGATCGCGCGCGCGTCGGTCGAGTCAGCGCTCTCGTGCATCGAAATTGTGCGCAAACGCTATCGCGAATCGATTTTATGACAAATAAAATGTTTTTTCGCTCTTTCTGCAACCGCTTCTCCTGGTCTCATTTTCTGGTCTCATGATGCATCAGCGACCTCTATGGCATACGGTTATAGTGATTTTTCACGTGCCGTACCGCGGGAAAAGGCTCGGAAATTTACAGCCAATGAAAATCTCTCACCCTCCGGTCCGCCCACGTCCGCCGTTCTCGACTTTAAGATCAGCTGTGAATTTTAAAACCCTCGTACTGGTATATAAAACGGGAAGCAGGGCGGATAACGTGATAGCTCAGGTCGCCGCGCCGCGCCGCGCGAGAGACGGGGGAAGTTTTCCCTCTCGCCGGAATACATACTTGGGGCTTAGCTAATGGAAAATCACGTCTTGTAAGTCGTTACTTTCGCACACGACGAGAACGAGAGCGGAGTTCTTGTCGGAAAATGGCGAACAATTTCTGAGCTAAAAGCAGAAGCGGGAGCTACGTTTCGGTGAGACGCGAAACGGAACCCGGCGGAATTTTCGAGCTGCACAAGTACCATAGAGCCGAGAGAGGGGGTTTATCGCGAAATCTGTTATCCCGAGTGCGCGCATAAATCGGCCGAATGAGGATTGCGAATTTCACGGTGACACGTTTCACGATTTTTGCGCGAGTCTCGCGCGTCTCGAAAGGGCGAGACGATTTCGCGCGAGGAACGCGAGACTTTAGAGAAAATTTAGCGGGTCGTTTTCCCTCGAAATGGAACAGACAAACGAAATTCGCGAAATGTCTCGTCGAAATTTCGAAATTTCCAGACAGCTTTCCGCCGTGTCGCGATCAAAATTTTTGCAGAGAGAGAGAGAAAGAGAGAGAGGCGATTGAAGATTGCATTAAAAATTATGGAAGCTGAAGTAATTCTGTGGCATGTTTATATAAATCCATCTGTATTTCGTCGCAACATCATTTCAATTTCACCCGCTGATCTTGTTTCATCAGATTTAAGATCAAAGGACCCTTTGGCGAATTGAGCCCAGAAATGCGACTGAAAAGACAAGATCTTGTCCCTCGTTTAATTTCAAGTAGATTCCTTCCCTAGGATTCTAATTTGGCGGCTCAATGGCTAAGACGTGCTATGTTTCGAGAAAGAGAGGGAGAGAGAGAGAGAGTAGCTCTCGACCAAATTTGCGCTAATGAAGAATCCGCTCCAAATTCAGCGGAGAATTTATAATCGCGGAAAAATATAGAGTTTCCGGACGCGCGGCGTGGATCTAGCCCCGGGGGAAACAATGCCCGTATATCTGGTCCGCGTACGTGTCCCAATAAAAAAACATTACGCACACCGCTCGGATTTTACTGCGCCCGCATGTAATTCGCATGCGTCCTCTTTTTCGCACGGGTATAACGCGGCCGGCGAGGTACGAGTGCAAAGGCGGACAAAAACAACCTTCGCATACGCGGAAATTCACGTTAAGGTGGCCGGCTGAACGTTATTGCATTCGCGGATTTTATTACTTTTGCGTAAAAAATCCCTCTCGCGAATTAACCCCGCCGACGTTTACATCGACGAGAGAGAGAGAGAGAGAGAGAGAGAGGCACGACACTCTAATAATCCAAATTGCGCCAAAGCGCTAAATATGCGGAGTACAAAGGGATTCATTAAGGGATAGAAAATTAATACAGTTATGTTCGCGGGTGCATGTTTCGGTACTATTAATACACGCGCGGAGGCGCGTTCTAAATTCTGACGATCCCTGTTAGAGTGCCGCGCGGCAGCTTTATACCACGACACGTAATGTCGAGCCACGTAACAACATGAATTACACGACGTTATCTTGATATATCGTAACAGCGTTGCCCGATAACAACGTTTAGCTATAAATAGGTGACTTTCGCGCGGAACCATTTTCGCCGGCCGCGCTACATTCGATACATGTTGTTTAGGACGGAATTAAATCATCTCCTGGAATTGCGATTGGATTCGATACCCTGGTCAAATTTCGCAGGAATCTTTTCTCTTTTTACACACACACACACACACACACACATTGATGCTGTATCATCGAAATAAAACGCCGCGCGCCAATCCATGTAATCCCCGTTCAATTTCATGGATTTGCAAAGGTTACAATATTTGGCCTTACACAATTGATGGCAATCCCGCTACAGCTCTGTCAAAATATCGCTGAAATTCTACAAGTATTTGTAATTTATAACTCGCGCATAAAAAACGAGAAAATTTTGCTAAATTTCTTACATTTTTGATAATATTATTTAGAAGCCCTATAGATATTTGTGGTTACGAGATGATAATTATGAGACGACGACGACAAGATGAGTGATTAAAAGTAAAATAAAAATTATTTTGTGAACATGGATTATATAATCATGGATTGTATAATATGTGTAACACTTCCTTTATTTTCATATTTATAACATTTATTTATTAAAATCAAAATTTTTATGTATCACAGTAACTCTATTGAGAAATATCTTAATTTTAGTATTAAAGATTACAAAAAAAACACAAGTATTTGACGTGGAAAGTAGTGTAACGATAGCGTAAACGTTTGGGAAAAATGATATTTTTCGTGCGTAGCGATTTCTGTCAGTCGTCGTTGTCGATATTCAGGCTTTATTCGACACGGAATGAAATCATTTTGCGAAATCGCCATTCGGTTTGAAATCGTATCGCATCAACCGGGATTGGATTTATTATTCCATATATTCGTATCTACCGTATTTAAATTAGCGAAGATCAATCGAATAGGGCCATCATAGGTATATTACTTTACGCTGCACAACTAACGGTATCATATTTTTTAATAACCCACCCAGTATTACTATTTCTCTTTATTGCGTTAAATTAAAATACAATTTCACAAATCCGAATAGAGCATTAAATGAAATTAATATTATCAGAATAATTATTATTACACGAAAATCGTAAATCATAAATGCCATTTGTAAAATTATATTCAGATTTCTATTCGCTTTTCATCGCTTTATCCATTTTCAGATTGTTTTACAAAGATATAAGATAAAGATAAATTAGGTAAATTTAGATCTGTATTCATTTTCAGATCTTTGCTCGCTTTTAGCCTCACGTACAAAAATAAGATAATTAGATAAATTCATGAGACTAATCAAATGATTGTTAAATTTGAAAGCGCATATTTAAATAAACAACTGAAATTAACGAAACTATACTTAAACTTTTGCCGGTTTTTCAATAATAGTTTAAACTCAGGTTAAAGTTTAAACTTTGTTCAAACACATTTGATTGTTTTTCAATACATTGTGAAACGAATAGTACATAAAACTGGGTTTAGGGATCGCGGAACCTTTTATTGAACTATGGTTTAAAACATTGTAGTTTGAGCCATTATTGTTAAACTAGTGCAAATTTGGAAATTACAAATTTGGAATTCTTCAACAACTCTCTGAAGTTGACAGAAAATTACTGATAAGAATGAGGGATGCCGGGACACACACATAATCATATAATAATTCGGCGAACAAGCAACATTCGAATAATACTTAATGACAGCTAATCACGCGTTTGCCCTCGCGTCTCTCGTTACACGCTCCATCTAAGCAGGATTAAATCATCCGGATGAGTTCATGATTCGTGGCGCGAATCCACGTCGAATCGAGCACCGAATTGGATAAGCTTTACTTTTTCATAGCCGTATCCGTGATCGACCCGGCGGCTGCCCCAGCCCGCAAATCAAACGCGCAAATCTCGTTTTCGCAAATCGATCCCTCCTCTCTCTCCAACCGATCCGTTCTGCCGACCGATATCCCGACTCTGTCCTCCGACACCCACCGCGCGTTGCTTCTTTCTCACTCTTTCTATCTTTCTCGTGGCAAACGTCTCCCTGGCATTTTTCTGGCACGTGTTATTTTATCCACTCCTTTCCGTTCCATCGCGATTGCGTTCTCGTCTGAAAAATTGCTCGCGCCAAAAGTGAGCGTGAGAAAGTCGCGCGGAATACAGATGTAGATATTATTATACAGAATGTCTCGAATTTCCCCGAACGCTTCGTTTGCCCGATCAATTCTTTGATCGATATGCAATCAATCAGAAATTTCGAAATTTTATAAAAAAATTTTTAACACTATGCTATTAAAAGAGAGAATAAACTTTTTTCGACAGATTTGATTCACGATTATTTTGCATCGATTTAGTTTGGACTTTGATCTATACATATATCGATGAATGCTTCATTATTATATAGTGTATATTACATATAGAGTAGTTTATGAAAAATAATAGATACTGTATCATATGACGTATAATTAGTACAAATTAGCAGTTTACATCATTTTCAAATTCAATCTCGCAATTTTTCATTACTACGCAATAAAAATATCTCTTAAAATATTTTATCAATGCATTAAACGTTTATATTTACATAGAATAAAATAAATTATCAGAACAAATTTCCAGAGGAGATAATATCGATGTCAGCGATTAAGTTGCTAAATAAATGTTTACATAATTTTTTGATGTGCAAAGTGCTTATTTACAATCGAAAAGCACTGTGAGAATTTTCAGATGATCAATTAAGCATCTGTTTCTTTATACACGATGTGGATTGTGTACTGTGTATATAAAATTTCCATATGCAAAATCGTTGAACGATAATTATGAATCCTGCTTGTTCAGACATTCGGCGGTAATTAATTAGGTTCGTAAACACTGCTACGTAATGAACGTCGTTTGGAGAATATATATTTGAGATTGCCAAAACTATGGGACATTAACCGTAAAATCCTATTGTACATCCGTAAATTCTCGATTTATCACTAATTAGTTTTGAATTAGATGAAACGTTATCACACACATACACACAATAACGCATATATTAACGGTTACGCTGAAGATAAAATTACAACGAAATACACACAAATTATTATTTTGCGCATTTTGGGTTGCATAAACCGTCATATCATAAAGGATTAATGTTGAAAGATATTAATTCGTTATCTCGGCGATATGCATGGAAAATTAATACTATTTAAAAAAATGTGTTTTATTACATAAAGAGATAATATAGTTTATTATATTGATAAATGTGTCACGTGGCCCCCTCAATCTTATCTCGATACCTCATCATTTCCGTTATAAATCCCGAGAGCCGAAATACACGTCGCTCTGCGGCTTTTCACGCTTCTTTAGAGCACCGCGCGAATCGGGCCCTTCGCTGCCTCGTCAGATATTCGGAGAGTTTCATTCGGAGGAAACTACCGCCTGATTGCTGGGTTAAGCTCCATCGATATTCACCCAGTCTGTTCTATCATCTCGGCCGGTATTATTCAGGGGAAACAGCCCGGAGGGATTCGCGAAAGAGAGAGAGACAGAGAGCGAGAGATTCGGTCGAGGGGCGAAAGGAGGTAAGGGGGTTGACGTTGACGTAAGTCAGGGATGAGGCCAAGATTGACTGCGCGTCTGTAGCACTTGTGCCTGGAATTACCTCCGACAGGTGCTCCGAGCATTGCTAATATTATGCGGCGGAGCATTTTGCATGTCGAAGGTAAACGCCTTGCGCTAATTGCGATTTAATCAGACGCAATAGTTTATGTATGTACGTATGTTTATAGTGCATTAAATAACCGGCCATGTACACGCGCGTGCGAATTTGTTCTACAGTCGACGTGGATTCAAGCGAACTTTCGCGGAAGTTAGAAAACACGCTGAATTCGATTAATGATACATCTCGTCGGTCCAATATCGAACTTTGTGCCACGACGTTATCGGTAATTTCACTAAATCGCTAACGACGATTCGTTTATACATTACGATTTACTCATGGTAATGATGTTGAACAATTAGAAGGGTGTATTAGCAAAGCATTTTGCAGAGATTATACAGTGTAAGCAGCAAGAATTGAGATCCAAAGCAGATTTCAGCAAGGCAGAATAATCTTCATAAAAATTCCATTAAATTTCCTCGTTATTTTCCTAAGTGTCGTTTATAACGAAAAAGCAGTTTATAATGAAAAGATATTGCTGAAAATTGTGTAGGAAAGAGTAAACATAATAATTTTTAAATGTTTTTTTAACATATTTCAATATTTAATATTTAATATGCTACAATATTAAAAAATATTGTCTTTCACAAATTTCTTATCGTGTTACATGATTTTATGTAATTATTATCTATATAAGTATGTGTGTATACACATATTACTAATGATATGGAATTTGCAATTTTCTGGAATATAATAAAATGTGCGTAATTAGTAATACGAAATATATATTTTATAAATATCTCTCCATCCTCTTTCTTAGTATCTTTACTGTTACATTCAAATTGGCTATACCATACATTCTAATCGATAATTGCGGCAATATAAATAGCTATATATCCTTTTAAAAATGTTTTTAAAAAAATAAATTTTATTCGAGCTTTTCGAAAAGTCTTGAAAACATTTTTATGGTAAGTCTTACCTTTTAAGAAAGGTGTCTCTTAAATATGCTTGTTATATGGGTGATACTATCCTGATATTAGCGACATTATCTTTCTTCTCCTGGAAGCGGGCAACGAGTCCCGGAGCATAACGGGTGAGACACAAGGCAAAACGCAAGATGTGTACGTTTTTTCCACGTACCCTCGCAATATCGCGATATTGTGGCCGCGCGACGACCACGGAGGGGCCGCGAGAAGGGACCGCCAGTGGAAAAAGAACGAAACGGGTCGGACAGGGGGATTGAGGGCCGCGTAAAAAAGGAAACACGGCGAAACTGCTTCTCTCCAACTGGAAGTTTACCCATCTTGCGACGAAACTACTCCGGCGCGATCTGTCGCTCTCCGTTTATTCCTCCCGCGAATCCCGGCGTCTTTTTCGCCTCCATTTTCTGTGTCCTCGACCTTTCGTAGTCCCTCTCCCCCGCCGTCGAAGTCCCCTCGTAGTCTCGTTTTTCATCCACTTTGTCTTCTTTTTTTTTTCGCTCGTAACAGCCGGTCATTATTCTTTCATCATTCGCAGCTGCATGGGAATTTTAATAATTTGATTTAGCATTTTTCCTATCGGGAGAGCGTGTTGGGAATGTCTTTGTGTTGTCCCTCTGGTGGAGAAGGTTTTAGAATAAGCACGAATCCGAACGGGTCGGGTAATCGGCTGCGCGAAACTATATAAACGGCCGGCTCGAGTGTCACTTATGCCGTCGTTAGAATAATGACAGCGAATGTCTTCAAGGATGCACTTCGCTGTTCGACTTTGCTTTCGAGGCGAAATAGCTACGGATGAGGGAGAAAATTTAGCGGCGCGAAGTAAGTAAAGTAAGAAGCGCGCAATTGCCGTAACGATTCCGCGGCGAATTCTGCGTAATTTCTTCGCTCGATAATAGTGAACGGTTACCAAGAATCGCAATCAGCTAAAAACGACCGGCGTTCCTCGAGCGCAAATTCCAACCATTAATTGCTATTTAATATAAATACTAGTATCATTTTTAATATCAAAATTTCGAATATCCAAGTAGTTGGAGCTTGACATACCGCGAATTGTTTTCTTTGAATGGAAAATCTCCCTGGGATCTTTAGCTCGTGTATTTTCCACGATTTAAGTGAATGCATATAATTTCGGAATGTCACAGCACGTCATAAAGGAAGGGGATTAATTTCGAAAATTAATTTCAGCGGAAAAATTAATTTCAAAGGACACGAAGCGAGAGCAATTTCTCGCGAGACCGCGGTTACACGCTGACTCCCATTACGTGAAAGGGCACTTTACGGGACATTATCGCGCGCAGAACCTTATGAAGCGTAATTGCGGAAAAAGGAATATTTCTGCTTTAATGCGCGACTGCGAAACGCGACGCGACGTTTGAAATGATTTCATAATTCATAAACGGCAAGGCGGAATAAAGTAAAGGGG
>VBVQ01000113.1:0-91361 GCA_011636635.1 Tetramorium simillimum | reverse complement strand
ATATCGCAAAATATTTAAATTTTAATATTAAATATCCTATAGAAAGATTAAATTTATTTTTAATTCTTAATAGAAATTAATATTAGAAATTTTTATGTAATATAGATCTAATAGACGATAAACCTTTCTAAATTTTTGCTAAATTTCGGGCTCAAAAAACAAAATTGAACATTATGTACTTTAAATATTTCATTTGTGTAATATTCTTGTTTGTGTAATATTCTTTGAATAACATGAAAGATCGATTTTTATTATGTGTTAAATATCATATAAATTTCAAAATTTCTTTAGCGATAATAAAATTTTGTATGTTTTTCATGTAGAAATATTAAATAAATTTATGTGATATTCAAAAATTCTAAAAAATGATGGCAATCGAGCATAAGATAATCATTTTAATTCATACTTGCAACTGGCCACACAAGAAGATGCATTGTATAACAACGAACTGTACGGCCTTTATGTGTACATGAAAATTGCAGCAATCCTTTGGCTCTGCTTGTATATTTCATATTTTACGATGTGTACGTAAGACCGTCGTGACGGCAAATACGGCAGAAAGGCAGAGCAGAGAGATCGAGACCGGGAGAGAGAGAGAGAGAGAGAGAGAGAGAGAGAGAGAAAAAAGGAGAGAAAAATAAAGTTTATCTCATGTAATAGAATTTCAAGCTTATCGATTGAAAATATAAACTGTAACAATGATGATTATATAAAGTTGACGATATATCCATTATCGTATCCATTGAAAAAGGATACGATAATCAGTAGATTCAAAATAGAAAAGATTTAAAACTGCAGTAAAATCATTCAATCCTCATAATACTTTTCTTGCTCCGTTTCAAACAGTCACATGTCAACGCATAAGCGGTATTAAGCAATATCATTTCTCAGAATACACTGTATGTAGATTAATAAATGCTGTGAAACCGATATGGACAACGGAAAATAATCTAGTGCCTTTTTGAACAAGCTAAATATACTTCTTCGCTACGGATGCTGCATAGAGTAAGCGTGCGGATGAAACGAAGGGGGAGCACTTCCTGCGATACATCCATCCTCGCAGCGGAGGCAAAACGCGCACGATACGGTGCATTAACACCGAACGTTTACGTAAGGCCGAGATGCGCACCAGCGAGATCCGCCGCGGCGACGGCTACCGCGGCCTCATTTTTAACGATCTTCGCGCTATCCATCGTCGAGATCTGACTTTTTAGTCGCGGCCACGCCACGGCACACGCGTTAGCCCCGTTAAATGACAAATGACCAACGGGTACGGAATATTAATGGCGCACGCTACATTTTATAGATATGGAATTACGCACCGTAATCGCAGCGTTTCTTATTCTATAAATGTCGGCTGTAAATATCGCCGGTGGAGCTAATTAACCCCGGCCGTCTTCGCGAACGCGAGGGATGGCGCGTGTGGAGGCCCGCGTGTGTCGCGCTCGACGTTCGATTTTCGGGCGAGAAAGAAACTGGAGTGCCCCTCGACCAAATTGTGCGGCTTCCGCGCTTCACCATAGCAATCTGCGAGCGGCGAGCAAAGCTTGTTTAAACCAATGGCCGCAGCTTTATCGGTCGACCTGAATATTACCCTATTGTCCGCTTTGCATTTATCGATGACGTGCGACCGCGATTCCAGGTCTCATTTGCGATTTACGAGTGGACGAATATTTAGAACTGAATTCGCGATAGCGTATACGTATATGTAACGAAGTACCGTCCGCTGAATATCGCCGTCGGACAATGTTCGGTACGGGTACGGGCGCTAAATAAAACGTTCGCCCTCGTCTCGGGCGCGCGCGGATAAAAACAGCGCCCGGGGGAATATTAATCATGTTGATCGCGTTTGTCAACCGATATCGCGGCTCATTGTACATTCGGACGTCTGTCGCGAATACGTACTCGTACACGACGTTCTCGCCATGACGACGCCCGCGATTGAATAGCAACGACGTTATATTGAAAGTGTCGGGCATTACGTCGCAGTAATGAGTATATACGTGATTTGTGGTGCGCCGTTTGTCATGCCGGCTGCGCCGCCCCGCCGATTCAGCCTGGTTAAACTGTACCAGCGAATTAAATTCGGACGGTATACAGTTACGTACGTTGATTCAGCGCGTAATCGTTCGATGCAACATTCATGAAGCCAGCTAAACGAATGCCGAAATTACGTGCGGTGTTTCTATGGCCTAGACTTAGGCACACGTGGCCACGCCAATTATACTGTTAATATTATTCATACTTCCGCTTTTTGTAACACCCCTGAGTAACGTTATAAAGCCAATCATACTAATATCAATAATTTCGAAAATAAAAAGATTAAATACATAAAATTTTAATTGACAAAATTGACAATTTCAAGTATTTATTACAAGTTAAAAATAAATATTAATCCAGTTTACTTTGCGTTTTATATACAGATTAAAAAAATTTATATTTTTTTTTGTACAAGAGCGTTTTTCATTTCAAGCAAATTTAATTTCTATTATAGGCCTCTAAAAAAAACGATCGTCCATTATTTTTCGGCTCGAATCCGATAGCATTCGCCGAAAGCTCGAGAAACGCTTAGGTATCGTTATTCAAATGTAACCCCTGTGGCAATTTTCCGGTTCGCCCTCTCGTATTTTTTTGCTCTCCATCGAGTTGGAATCGATAAAACCGTCCTATTTCTCGCGCGCACACGAAAAATGTTGGGCGGCCGCCCTTGAATTCCACGTGAAGCGCACGCTAGGAAAATATTTTTCAATTACCCCCGTGAAACGTTCCCATCCGTAAATCCAAACGGATCTATCGATGCTGAGGAAATCGACGTGACTCTTTACCCGGATTAATGGCGAGAAACAAATTTTATCGACGTCGGCTCGTCCGACCGCCGTCCGTAGCCGTCGAGCGGCGGCGTATCGCGGTAAATCTCGCTTCGCAGTCTTCAGGGTTAATAAAACAAGCTTCGCTGCTGAGATCCCGGGCTCTCGGTAAATTGTCGATTTTCCTCGCGGAGTGTAAACGAGAAATCGAAGAACGTTACTTAAGAGAAAGGGAGAAAAAACGACAAGGAAGTAACGAAAATGCGTAAAAGCTTCTCCGGGAAGGTCTCAGAGGGATTGGGAATTTAATACTGCAAAGTCGCTTGATAAGGACTAACATTTTGATAATATTGTGTGTTTTGTGTAAAGTGACGCTTGTAAATCACTTAAAGATTTCCCGTATTAACTTTTTTTTTTTTTTTACTAAAAGTATCAACTTTTCTGCGTTGTTATAAAATTACTTGAAAGAACGATTTCAAATTTCATTAAATCGCACGCGAGAGTTGATATTTATTTATTAATTTTTCTCGATTTGCACCACTATTTGATGACATTCAGTGCCGTTTACGCTAACTGACAGCGCGGATATAAAAGTAACAGTTTTCAGGATGCCGCGTATCAGATCTTTCGGACCACAAATCATCGGCGATTATACAAGAGAAATGTGACGGCGGAGGAAGAGCGCGTGGGACGAGCGAAAGGGTGAGGAAACAAAGTGCAGAAAAGGGGGCAAAAGACTTGCGGTGATAGAGGGCGACCAGAGGGAAAGATATAAATCGGCTATCCCCGAGTCTTACCTTCTGGCAAACGTTATCAAAATTGAATTTCCGAATATGGAAGAAGGGCGCGCAGTGTCTGCGAATTCCCCCGGCTAGCTTCTTCGTTATTTATGTCTGCGACGTACGGCCCGCCGGAGCCATTGTCGATATACAATAGAAATTTGTTCGCACGACGTGTCGGGCAACTTGAAGAGCGACTCGTCTTTTCGAGACTTTTACCGAGATTTTCAAGAAATCGCGGAAACTGCCTCGGATCCACGAGTGTGCATGAGGAAAAGAAACGACAAGAAAAGTAGAGGAGGAGCACACATTGGAGGTCAGATTGATTGCTCTTTTATCCCTCACCGACTCAAGGACCAACTACAGATCTCGCTAGAAGGGTCGCGTTTCGTGACTTGTGATCAAATTCTATCCTCGAACTCTGATTTCGTTCACTTCACGGGCTCATCCCTTTTCGGTCGTTAATGCCACCAGTTCTGATGTGTGATTTAAGTCATTACGTTTGCCCTTCTGACTAAATGTGATGAAGAAACAAAACGGATTGTACAGCTTCTTGTGTTTAAATATGTATGTGTAGACTCAAATACTGAAATGGAAAAATATCTGCTACGTACGTGCGTATGAAATAAAATTTTTTTTAAATATCATTCTATTATCAACGAATCTCTCCAATATAAATATAATTAATATAGTTAAATTTAATTACCTTTAAAGGCAAAAGTATGTACTTTGGAAGAAACTATTTATATAAAAAAATCTTGGTAGTTTAATTCGAGTTTCATTACTAATGCAATTTCATTCCCAATTCATTGTACTAATAACTAATTTTAAAAGTAACCGCTCGAGCTTGCTCCACGCTCTACGGTGAATTTACGATTGATCAAATGCGGGGAAATACTCCTAAGATCGAATTCCGCATTCCCATCTAACTTGGATTCCCTTTCGCAACCTGATTCTCTTACGGACGTTAATGACGTAAAACGATTGGGTATTGGAGATCGTTTCGCAAAAGTGTCGTAATTAGAGAAACGTGCCGCAGATCTAGAAACCGGACTTTTTTTACGCGTTACTGCCAGGATTACTCGGCGGATTCCTCCATGAAATTTCATGTTCTTTAAAATACTCGTTTTAGTTTTCTTTAAAAACACGGTTTTTATTTTAACATCGTATATTCATTTTTTTATGCAAATTGCAAACTCAAAATGCAGCTTACAATTCTATTTTAATTAAGCGTAAAGTGCATTTAATGTACATAGTATATATGTATATATATATATATATATATATATATATAATAATTCTGTCAAAGGCAGAATTCCATTTTAGTGTAATAAATTTTTTAATGAAATAACCGCGAAAATTAGATATTCATAACGCTACATTGACCAAGCATTGTTGCATTTAACGAGACCGTGTAATTCTGTTAAAAGCGTGGGACAAATATGCATGCTAATTCGATGCGCTTAGCTGCAAAGCACCGGCTGTTACTAAATGAATCAATTAATTAAATTATCGGCAACGTTAAACGATGCACACCAAACTTTCTTTAATGTATTTACACCAGAAACGAGTTTTCGAATTTAACGTCAATACAGCTAGAAAGTAAGAAAGTAGGACATTCAAAATCATCGTTCGACACGAATTGTAAACTTTTTTTTAAATGTCAAAATAATGCAGTTGTTTAAGGATACTAAAGATAGACAAGATCTAAAATATTGCACCTCAATATCGATGGTTTTTTATTAAACTGGGATATATGGTCAACGACAATTGAATTTGAGTGCAATCTGATTGATTAACCTGAATGTTCCTTTCAACGAAAAATTTTTAACGGAATCAGACGATGTAAAAGCTTTTTTTTCTAGTAATAACTATGAAAAAATAGCGAATATTTGTCGACATAACAGTGGTTTATGTTATAGCAGGCGAGAACGCGCAGTCGGAGACAGGCAACAATCAAATCTCGACAAAAGCGACAATTTGCTACATTTTTTTGCGACTATTTTCGCGAAGTGCCATGCCACGTGAAAACGACGTCGGCGAAGGCAAGGTGGTCATAACTGAGAATTATTACAACAGTTGGCGCAACGCTTGCCACCCATGCTTGATGGAAGCAACGAGAACTTGGGTCAACCAGCGAACCGACCAGCTAGCCATCCGAACCGGCAGAAGCAGGGAACGGACACCCACGCGTATAATTTTACGTTTGCTCTGAAGTTACAGACGAGATAGTCTCGTCGCTTCTGGCTATTACTCGCAAATCACGTTGGGAGCAAGAACGCCGAGAGATGATAGAGATAGAAGAATGAACGTAGAATAATGTTAAGAGGAGACCTCAACCTGCTGGTACAAGGAAAATGACGCGGATTTGTCGGCAAATACATTTCAGAATTCAAGTCGGCAAATTTTTCAGGTTTTTTTCAGGTTTGACGAGTAGAAATTTTCATATGAAACTTTAATTTTTAACCGTTTAACGCTTTTGCTACAGAAAAGATGTTCGCTTATAATTTTAATATTATATGTATAGCGTAGATAAAATAATGCGGACGTTCAGGAGTTAATAATGTCACGACGGGTGTTATAGATGTGCACGTTTCGCAGCGTAAGATAAGGGACTAAATACGTATATTGTCGATAGTCTATGGAAGTTTCCTATCGCACGACGTCGTCATTATTAATGTGTTAATAATACAAACTTGATCACTAATTCAACTGTTTTGCGATCGATCGAACGAAAATCGGATGGCAGATGTGTAGATACTGTGAATAATCTATGCCAACATGTTTCGACATTGAAACAAGCAGATACATATGTACTAAACAGCTTGGCCAGGGATACGGGTGTTGAAACTACGTTAAAATCTTAATCCCTCTTCGGCATTTAATCACTGCTTTAAGCGGCGTGATTATACCTCGACGACTGCGATTCGCGCACGGCTTGTCGCCTTTCTCACGACTCGGATGCATTCTTCGGTACTTTCGCGAGTTTCGCGAATGTTAGCGCCCGTTGTTTCCTATCGAGGATTAAAACGTCACGAAGATGCGTCGTGGAATCCAAAAGACGAAACCTTGTTCCTTATTTCTTCCGTGTTTATCTATAACCCCGGTGATCGAGTCTCGGGAACGGCGGAAAAACAAATTCTTCACGTAAATAATAATAAATAAATAAATAATGTATTTGTTAGATACTTTTATTGCGCTTGTCTCGCGACGCCGCCTGTCTTCTCGAACAATCGAGGTTCCTTCAGGAAACGAATTTCCCTCGAGACACTCGTAACAACGCGGTCAACGCCATTAAGCGCGCTTCTTGGATTATTTTCAACGAGTACTCAGCAAAATTTCAACTCGAATAAGTTAAATAAGTTTCAATTTGGATAAGTTTATAACAAAAGAAACTCAACTTATCAATTACAATTCGATTGCATTTGGAGATAAACTTAGGATAAATATTTTTTATATTTTTATATTTTTAAATTAAATCTTTTATATTTTTTGAAAATAAAAGTTCTAACATAAATTGTGAGTAATATTTCCACATATTTCGGTATATTGTCAAAGTAAACGATTGTATCATTGCGCCCAAACGTTCTGTCGTAAACGTTTCTCGTGAAAATGAAGCGGGATTTCGAGCACGAGCGACAGTATCGATTCAATCTCACCTTTGTGAAATCCTTTGAGCTTGGAAGAAATTTCAAGTTGAAAGTAAAATTAATTCTTTCGCGAAAGCAGTTTTTATACAGGCGGTAAATTAATATATGGTCCGCGACAACCTGCGTGACCCTTGAATCGCCGTAAAGTTTAACAATCCACTTAAACCAGCGGCGAGCTTCTAATGAAATCAATTCCTGTAGGAAAATAGTTCTATTAGGAGAGGGGGACAATAAATTAATTCACGTTTAATCTCAACCCCGACCACACCCTCGGATTACTCTTTAGAACGCCGGCTGGAACTTCACGATCCACTTAGACCCGTAACAAGCTCGTAATAGAAAAAATTAATTCGACTAAATTGCACGGCCGCCTTATTATATCGAGAGCCTTCCTCCCACCCAGTGTAAACCGACAGATATGAAATACGATCCGTCGAAAAACTTAATCAATTAATGTATATTACGTTATATAAGAAGCACGTGCAACCCTCCCCGTTCAACTTGATATTCGTAAACATATCTGTCGAATTGAGAAACAATATTTGCTTATATCGCTCGAGGAATAGCGTGTCGAGTTAAATTTGCTTCATCATCAATTTTTATCACCTAACGCCGACAAATGAAATTTTAGTGAAGGCAATAAATCCGAGGCGATCTTTATTCCCCCATCGATTCATATCTATTGCGCCGACGCGCCTATTGCGCTCACCTGTCAACAAGACGGTATTTCGACGTTGAAGCGCGGAACATTATATTCCGATAGAATTCCTCCTCTTGACAGATTCTATCTGGCGTGCATTGAGCGAGCCGGCTTAATCTCATCGTAAGGAATCGCGATAGGGGCGAGGAGGATATCATTTTGATAAACCACC
This sequence comes from Tetramorium simillimum, assembly GCA_011636635.1. Classification (NCBI taxonomy): domain Eukaryota; kingdom Metazoa; phylum Arthropoda; class Insecta; order Hymenoptera; family Formicidae; genus Tetramorium; species Tetramorium simillimum. Next base: position 83,253 of record VBVQ01000113.1, on the reverse strand, counting down.
ATCTGGCGACGTCGCTCGCTTTTCATAAAGAAACCCGAAAGCGAACGCAGCGTTTTCTGTTCCGGAGGACGACGACGACGATGGCGTGCCCCCCGCGGCGCCTTGTTACTTCGTTCAATTTCTATTTCCCTACATCTAGGTGGATATCGAGTCTCACCCACCCAACCCCCCCGCGCTTCTCTGCCGCGCGTTTCGCCCGCGTTTTATCCGCGCCTCTTCCTCCATAACCACGGCTGGCTCGAATAAACAGCACCGTCACCGCGAACTCGAGACAACCTATCCGTTTTATCGAGGCAAATATGCTCAGGATCTGCACGCGCGAATGCCATTTTCTGCCCGCACCTCTCTTCCTTCTCGTTCTTGCGGATTACCCGCTCTTGTCGTTGCTGCTACGGGGAAAATATAAATCCCGGGGATGATCTGTGAGAGTACTATGTGAACAACATTATATCCCTACATTACGGCTCTTGTTACGTTCTCGATCTGCGTTATGTTCGATATGTTCGATATATTGCCGCGCCAAAAATAAATATCAAAAATCAAAAGTTGTAATTGTCATCGTCTGCTATATTGCTGGCTAAATCCGTTTCTTAATTCGGGTGTTTATACGTTAGGAAAACTAAGACGTCGTCGTTTATCGATATAAACCGCATTATTAAATTTCTGAGCCACGGCAACTCGAATAGTTTCGTCACAACTTTTTATAGCTTAGAATGACTTTGAAAAAGCATACCCAAGTTATGGATTACAGGACGACCTGCACATTACGGTGTAGTGTTTTCAGTGTACTTTAATAAAATATGTTATATTATGCCCGTGCTCGGACGATATTAAAGTTTGCCAATGTTTGCACGTTGCTGGCGCGTCATAGCGCCATATTTACCGGAGAATCCTTTCTGAGAAGAGAGACAGCGGGCAAGTTTATTTAATAACACGTAGAGCAGCGTCCGGGGAAAAAAGGGATCGCGGGAGAAAGAGGCGCTTCAAAATAACGCTTTGGATAGAAGCTGGTAGGATAGAATCAAAAGGAAACTACCGAGGTAGGTTGCCGCTCAAAGATATCCGAGATCCTCGAGAAAGTTCGTGAAAGACACATCCCGTAGACTTTTGTAATTCGAGAAAACGAAGGATACACGCGCTTGTGAGTCTGATTGTTCGAAAGCAGCAGCTTTCGTCACGTTTCGCTCCGTTCGCACTAATCCATTCGCTTCCAACATCCTACATCAAAAGCATAGACTTCTAATATACTCTAATTTCCGTTTAAACGAAGATATGGATTTATCTTCAGCATTATACAATTACTCAAACACTGAGTTTTTAATTAGAAATTTATGGTACAATTATTTTCCTCTATCTCTAACGAAATTAAAGTTCATTTGAAACTTTGAAAATTAATTTTTGATATCTACACATATAAAAAAATACACTTTACATCAATTGCCACAGTTTCATAGTTACAAATAAATACAGGAATTTAATCAACATTAGTGCATCTAAAAATTTCAAAAAATTTCTTAAAAATTCTGGAGCTACATACAAATTATGGATTAATTAAATTTCTGGTGTAACAGAAAGCTGGTACCAACAGACTTAACGACTGGATATCTGAGAAAAATGTCTTCCATGACGGCATAGAAAAAAAGCACAGAATTCGATGGGTTCTTTATTGTAAGAAGCACATTGTCCAGAAGCAAGGAAGAAGAGAGTGATATTCCGATATTACAAAACAGATCGACACTCTATTCAAAGAAGACACTTTCAACAAGATAAAGTGCACGAAGCGGCTTAGACATTTGGAAGAAGAGACTGTACTTATATCTTCTTGTTTATTACACATTGTACTTTTAGTATATTGAAGCATTACAGAACTAATTTTCATCTAGTTTCACTTGATTATGTGTTTTATTTGCTGTAACACTAATACTGATGTCAACCGAGAGAAAAGCTGCCCCGAGAAATCCCACTCACGAATAGTTTTGCTAAATTTAATGAAGTACGTAATCTGCTATGTGCTTTCATTGACTTAAGCTGAAAACATTGCAACCGACATACGATCGCATCGATGAACTTTGCCACGCGCGATTACTCTTTGTTACTACAACCAACCCATGAAAACTCTCCATGAAAACTCGTTGGGAACGGCAACCCCGACAACTAGCAGCAGTAGGAGGGAAGTTTTTTATCACTCGTCTTGCGAAAAACCACCCGATAAATTAAATTGTCTTTGGCTTCCAACTACATGGAATAATGTAATCGTTCTTTCACTTTTGAAGCAGTATCACAACCCCCATGATTTACAATGACGAATCGGTTTTCTTAATGCGGATATAGCATCTATTAAATACGTAAGAATTGGAGTAGGTGATTGACGCAATGATAAAAAAATTTGTTTATTTTTGTAAGAAATTAGAAAAATTAATCTTAAAATTAAAAAACAGAAAAATTTAGAATCGAGTTCTTTTCAAGTTAAAAAAAAACAATTTAAAGGTCTTTGAGTACCCTGCGACCTATAAAAAATCCGATCTTAAAATCTCACAAGTGACGTGAAAATCAAGTCACTTTGTTTCTCCACCAGTACCGTTCGCTCATCTCAAAATTTGGATACACGATCAATAGAGCTCCCTGTACGTAATTTCAACGGCAAGTAGCAGCTCGAAAGTGACGCAAGTGTAATGCGAAACCTGGCCAGTACGAGTGCGATGCGAGCTCCAAGTAAAAAAACGGAAAACAACCTTGCCACTTCAATTTCACGGTACACACGCAAAAGTGTAATTTTTTAACGCGCCCGGCCGCGTCGGAAATTTCCTGTGAAAAGCTTTGCCGCAAATGTGCCGCGATATACGTGGGTCCCTCCTTTGTTACAGTTATTCGGCGCATCGCCGAAGTTCGCCCTCTTTTCGCGTTGTTTGTTACAAACTGCGTGAAATAGGCTAACTGCGGTCGTCCAGAAAGGGAAGTTCTTATCGTGCTGCTTTCTTCTTATTTCGCATAAAAGGAAAAAAGAGGAGGAGGACAGAGAGCGGAACTAAGGACTTTTGCCTGCTAAATTACATTAACCCTCCCCATCTCGTGCGTTTCGAGTGCTAACTGCTTGACTCTTTCCCTGATTTTTGCGAAATGATTCAATTCCATGCTTATGAATTACTTATGGGATTATCTCACTCTTATATTAGCATAGTGGCGGTTAGCCACTCCCTAGCGCTGTCTCGAAGAACGTGGTAGATGTGTAACGCCGATAAGAGATGCAATTAGTAGCAGCGTGAGTAATACTGATATCATGGAAAATAGTAGAGAAGAAGTTCTGTTTAGCTGCAATATTATCTAAACCATCCTAATATTGTTTTGTTGTGAGAAAACAAATTTGAATCGTATATATCTTCAAGACAATAAAGCTTGTCGTTGACAATAAAACTGGCGTGATTAAAATATTATTTAATAATATAAATATAAAATAAATATAATCATAATATTGTATTATTAAAGTATGTTATCATTTTATGGAATGTTTCATAAATTTTTTATATGTCTCTTGTTTTGAGACAAACGAAAGATTTTCGAGATATTCAAGTAAAAATATGCATAATTACTCCACGCAAGTAAATGCGAAAATCATGGTAGCACGTGAAAATAATTGGCAGCGATGCTTGGCTACAAGGAAGCAATTTTTTGGTAGTTTGCATAATATATAAAACCGGTGTCGGTAAATACTAAGTAATTGTTAATCAAATAAGATTACTTCTCTGATAAATTTCGTAAAACATTTTTATAATAATTACATTTTCTATAATGTGGTTGAATAAAGTGGCAAATTATTGGTACGAAAGGTGATGGTGAGAAAATCCGATTAACGTAAAACTACATTAATGGATGTTTATACTGCATTTATATCGAGCGAAAAGTAAATAATATAACAGTATATTATTTCGCTTGATTGTTATGGTATCATATTAAAATTAATAGCGCGTGTAATCTTTGTTTGAGAATTTTTTAAAGATTTTCTTTGCCGTTCGACAGAAAACTATATTTGTCTATCGTTATTGACATGACATATTTGTCTAGCGATGAAAATTTCGATCTTGTAACACTTGTTAAGGACGCACATATTAATGCCGAGGGTTGAATACTACTAAAGCCGTAACGATACAGTGTCAAAGGAAGAGGTAGCGCGTAGTTTACTGTCGAAACGCGAGCTCGTATAATTTCCCTTTAATCCCTTAAACACGATAGCGGATGAATACTAAACATACTCAATTAAAGCCGCCCGTTCGCGAAAACTTTTGGAATTGGTTGAAAGTAACTTACCCTCGATGGCGGTGCTGCTCGGCATGTCGCCAGAATTATAGAGGTCATCTGAAACAGAAGTTAGAAGTTTATCGGCTGTGGTGGTACTTCTCGGTAGACGGATATTGGGCATGAATTAATTAACGAGTACTTGCGAAACACTTCATTAGATTAAACTTAGATAGCATTCTCGGGCGCGTCCATTATTTCGCGATCGGGGGGTGCCCAAGCGACTCGATTCGATCGAGAACTGCTAACAAGTAAAGTAATTCAGTCTTCGATAATTACGTCTCCGTAATGACCAGCGCCGTAAATGCAATTTAGCTCCATTAAAATACCAAATCGCGTGTCATCCAGCGAAGTAATTGGCATTGATTAAAGAATGAATTCACAAAGAAGATTGCATTAGTCAGAACCAATTGATAATGGGCAATGTAAAAAGTAACGGAACGAAAGACTGAAGAAAAAAGAAAGGAGTTAATGCGCGAGGAAAGAATATGAAAGTAAGGTAAGACGATACGAAGACAAATTTATTACTGAAAATTACAGGTTTATGTCAATTTCGAAGTGTACTCGCGCCATTTCGACCGCTCATGTATTTTTCTTGAACGCTCACTTGATGAAAAATGATGTTAAAGACCGATTTACACAGACATTTAAGAATCTGAGAATATTTTGCGAGAAATATCTCGATTGTTTCTTTTTCACGGGCATATTTATGCGCGATAAATGCCTCGGTGAACTCTATAAATGTCCCGGTCTTATTAAATATCACCGCCATTATGGTATCGATGCGTTATAGATTATGAATTTGCTTAGGGGTGAACAATTCAATATTTCGCGCGGCCGCGAACGTTTGTTATACAAATATCCGAATGGATTGCCGCCGGACGTTTAATATAGCGAGTAAATTTTACGCAACATCGACGCGAGTCCCGGGCAAATATCGGATTATTCGAAAGTGCAGGCAAATCCACGGAGTAATCTTCCTCGGACGACCGCTGCGATATTTACCATTAATATTTGCCCAGCAGTAACTGCCCTTCACCTTCCATCCAATCAACTCTCCACGTCCTACACTACGTCGTAGTAAACATTAAATCAACGCTGACAAGTTTTTAGACAAGTGTCTTTTTCACGTCGACTATTCATGCAAAATGTAAAAATCAATAATATAAAGCGACATATTGGTTACTTAAAAGTATTTGACATCTTCTTACACACAGATTCATCCATGAACTTCCATATAAGGTGAGCTATTTCTAATATAGACTGATAATATTTATAGATTGTTTTATTATTAAAATAATTGAATTTTTACAAATTTTTATGTTAAAAATAGAATAGTTATTTTTAGATTCAGCACACATGTTTCTTTTGTTATTCCGGTCTATTTCAGTGGACTATAGATCAGGAATAGCAAAGAAGCGTCTGCTAATATCGTCTAGTTGCCTATAATTTTACATCACCCACGCGCGCTGTTGCTATCATATTTATGTCACGTACTAATCTTATGCATCCTCGCGCGAATCATTAATTTATAAATAGGCAGCTTTCAACGAAATTAATGGTTTCGTTTCTGCTCCGAGAATAGCTTTATAATTTATCCCCGGTAACTGTGTGCACATAAGGATCTTCGGGGATTAAGTTGAATCTAACGATCAATAAAGCGTTCGTGTAATGACCCAATTATCAAGTTATTGGCCGCTGAAGAGTGCGAGACCGTGAGGTAACCGGCACCGACTATATTGGTGTCCGTAATCCTACGCTCTCGCATTCTCGCAATTAGATCGCCAGACATCTGACATTTTTAGATTGGTCTTGATTACGTACGAAAGCGATTGGCGGTACGTCCACTCGATCGCGTCTGACTACGCATTTATATCGACGCAATTGCGTAGTCTAACGTCTAAATCAGACTAAATCAACATTGGGGAACCGTTTCCTCACGATATCGCGGCGCTCTGACCCAAAATCCGACTAAATAAAGATAGATATTCCAGCTCGTCGGGAGATATAAAGGATATCTAATAATAGGTATTCCAATCTCAGGCCACTTTTAATGCACTGACATATCTGATTAGAAATTCATGAATTTGTGATAAGAAGAGGAATAACTTTCTGAGTAAGTTATTTCGTTGTGATTTGATTTATCTGTAGGAACTGCAAATATGCAATTTCAGTCTCTTCCGGCTAAAAACAATTTTAGGTGCATCTTATCTCGATTTGTACACTTAATTCATTTTCTTACGAGATTTATGACATTTATATTCGAAAGTTTATACCGATTTTCTATATCGTGTTATCTCTAGTTATCAATCCAAATGTTGCAGAGATCATTTTGCATGCGCAAAAAGGAATTTATAAGCAAAATTGACCGTGTCAGGCTCCCTCAAAGAACATTTGCCCTTCGAAATTCTGCATGTAGTAAAGTGAAGATTCAAAGGTTTTCTTAAGACCTTGCCGAGCCAGCACTTCTAACACAATATGACTTTACGTTGTTTCGCTATACTATGAGAGTAAAAAGCGATTGGATCCGGGACGTGAGAGGAGTGTCTATGGACGAAGAAGAAATTGCTAAGGGTATAAAGGATCGAGGGACGTCCCGGAATGTTTCATAAACGTTTTCGTTCGACGCTACGTTCTCTGACATGTGGCGAATGAGCCAAAATATATTTTGAATCCGGAAACGAAGCAGTGAAGTAGTAAAGTGCACCTTCATATTTCTACCGCGTAAAAAAAAAAAACTGATTGTGTTTTCTTTCAAGAAAGTTTTAAAATAATCAATCAAATTACTCCGATAGAAATGAAAGCGAGTGAGAACAGAAGAGAGGAAAGAAAAGAAGAAAAAAAGACTAAACTCTTCTCATTAAAAGAAAAATGTATTAATTTCCTACTATTTCCAATAATATTAACAGTTTTATAAGCGAGATGCAAAGTTTATTTATAATTTTGAAAACAGAGTTATAAAAAGTTTGAAAGCTTCGCGCGATTATTCGTTGTAATAAATTGAAAGAAAAAATAATCCTGTCGAAAGTTAGCCGTTATTTAAGAAATGTTGTTAATAACATAGAAAAATGAATTGAAACTTTTTCCGTTTCCGGGACGAATAAGCTTCTCTGTTATAGCAATTAAAGATTTAACTTATTCACCAGACGCTTTGAATCAAACGCCCAGACATTATCAATTGCGGACTGAAAATCTACTCAAACGAATTCTTGACATGTGGCATTTAATTTACGTTCGCTAAGCAAAGTTTTATTAGGTGCCGCAATATGATTTCGCAATTCCCTTGATATTTTATGAATCAGGGTGTCGAATAAGTTTGCCTTGGGCATGCGATGACTAGTTGTTAGGCTATGACATAAAATGAATCGGGCATAATGGTCTAACATAAACTGAAATTGAAGGTGTTGCGAAGTCGATTTCGGCGCCAAACTTCTAGTCGAGTATAAATTCGTGTCGCACGCGTTATTAAACGAATTAATTTCTGCTAACGACAGGTCGGCCGCGGCAACGAGTAATTTAAGCAATATATTTATGTCGAAGGCAACTTCGTTATTAACCCATTGTTTATTCGCAGTAAATAAAAAGAAACACTTGCCAAATGTATTCAGTATATATTAATCAATTTATTAATCATTTCTAGAAATATCTTATTATTGCGACGTGTGTTCATTAAGATGACAGAATTTAGTTTCATAGAATAAAAGTATAAAAGAGAGAATTAAACTAAAAAGTTAGCTTCTCGGCGTTCATATTATTATTTTTAAAAAAAGTCTGGAAGAATCTAGTATTTGTGAAACAGAAGATTATATTTTTCAATGCATTTTTATGATTGTGTTTATGCTTGAAAAAAGCTAATGAGAGAAACTGAAAGTTATTGATCAAATCAATAAGATAGTTCTAAATAATATAACGGAATTTGATTGTTTTTATAGAATAAATTAAGGCGGAAAATTCTCCGCTATAAACGTATTAAATACCGATTTAAACGTAACAGAGATACAATTGCAGCTTCATAGAGATACAATGCAATGCATGTACACCACACACCTATTATTGCATCCCGTATTTCGCACAATTTCCTATACATTGCATTTCGAGGTGTAATACACCCGTGACGAAATCAATGATTTTTTTATCGCGGTTGGTGAACAATATCGGGCATTGCACTCAATTAACCGGGGGACAATTACTTTCAATGAGGTTCAATGAAATTCGCGGCGCGTTCCAAATACCAGTTTATATCACTGCGGAGGATGATACCATTAAAATGTCTCTATTCAAATCAATTTGCTCCGAACGAAGTCTATACCGAAAATATTCGCTATTCGTCGTCGAACATAATAAATATGTGTGTGAAAAGAGATAAAATGAATTTCTCATACAATGACATTTTTAATAAAGACATGAAATATTTCGACTGAAAAAAAACACGAAATATCCATAATATTTATGATAATTATATAATTAACGATTATTTATTTCAGTTTAAATGTAATGTCTGTTGATATTTAAAAGTAAAACGTAATTCTAATATACGAAATGCCATTCCAGTACACCGGAAGTGCCTCGGTTCACCGAAACGGACTCGATTGGATGGTTCCTTTGTTCCTCTTTTGGACTTAGGGATTTTACTCGTGTACTTAGCTCGCTGGCAAAAGAACAATCCGTCTGCCTTCTACCTTTATAGAACGTACGCGATTAAACTTTTCTCAACGAATCGAATTTAACTTTCTGCACCGTCCGGGGTAACTACTTTTGTTACTCGTTCACCAACAACCTCGTTACACGTTGAACACCGCACTGTGTCGAGATGGACTTCTGGAAGTTGCACTCGAAAGGAGAACGAGTTAACTATTGATTCTGAGCAACTCCGGATGAGAGCTCTAATCATAACTGTTATGGAATCTCCCACACGCAGTTATTTCTTTCGACATGAACAATTATTGGAGCTGAGAGCAGAAGGAATCGAATGCGTATGACAGTCAGCTTGCACATGTTGTGTGCACTATGTATTAATAATTAATATAATACATATATGTGAAGTATAAATCTCCGAAATACGTTTTCAATGAAAAAAAATGTTGAGAAAATTATTTTATTCTCTATTACAAGATAAATTTAAAATATTAATTCCTTTCGATGATGGAATTATTGCTTCAAGAAATATTTTTCTAAAAAGACACTCGATATTAATGCAATTGAGTGAAGGAGGTCATTGTGATGTGTAAAGTTAAATTAGTTTCTATATTAATTTCAATATATCAGTTACAATATATCGGAAATCATGTTAGATAATCGAAAAATCTATAAAAAGTCGCTTCAAGTTTTAATGGGATAACATATTTTCTCTTTTACTCTGATGATTGTTTTTGCGTGTTTTTAATCAGAAACGACGAAACCGATAACGAACAAACGAACGTTACGTCGCGTGTGTCTTTTTCTGATTACCGGTATACCATCTGTATCCCCTTCAGTTTGGTTTTCCCGTTTTTCTTAGTCATTGTCCTCACCTCTGACACTATTTGTGTTTTCTTTTCATTAACGCCGCGCTTCGTGCACCCGACACGTATTTCACGTATTTCATTTACCTTGCTACTGTTTCACTTTTTTATCCACATTTGAAGTGGGTACGCTGACGAGTGGAGACAGTCGAAAAGGCACGTCCTTCTGGAGTAACGACCGATGATAAAAACACGACGATTAATATCGGGCAATAAGACTATATAGCTCGAACGATGACTATCAATTCTTGGCTCCTTCATTCCCAACCGGTTCCCAATCATGATCAACTTTTTACTTTATTTATAACATGCAAACGCAAACAAGTTCATCCGAAGAAGAGGCCATTTAAAAATTCAAGTCCCATTTAGAAAATGTTTAAAATGTCATGTAGAAGTAATTCGTTAAAAAAATTAAGAAAGGACAAAATTCTCTCATAACGAATAAGGACTCTGCACTAAAAGGATTAACGACGATAAAAGAAACAATCGGCAGTAATCTTTTGCATAATTAACGAATCGGAAATTGCGTAACTGCGATGTTTTAAAAAGGAATAACGATTCAATTTAAAACAGATGGACTGCCGGCGTTGAGCAAACGACTTTTGTTAATGGGCCAAATAAATGTTTATGGTTTCCATGACGACGCTCATAACCCAAAAATTTTACTGGTTATTACAGGAACGTGACGCGGATGAACTCTATTCTCGATCCGTTCAGAAATGACGACGACGATGTCATTCTTTTTTACGCAAGATTGATCCTATTCTCTGTCACGTCAGCGATTCTTAAATGTAGCACGCGCACGGTAGATAAACAACGCGGCAGAGCAAACAGAAACTTTGTGACGTGGCCACTCTAAGAGAGCAAAAATGTAATAGCAAATAAACATTGACGTTCGCAATAACTCACAAGCGATATACTAAAAAGATATTTTCGCAATCGATTCGTGAACTCATCGATACGGTCCATGAATACTGTCCATTCATCGAGAAATTTATACGGCCGGAGGCAGATACTTAAAAACACAGTAAACAGTCAAACGTATAACTACAGGTTGTTTTCGTTTCTCGTGAAATAATTGAACCGGATGCAAGAATATATTACAAGTTATTTCCTTTTATCTTGAAAAATAAAATACAAATTAATGATTTTTTCTGTAAAACAATAGACGTACAAGTTGTCTTATCACCGGGACAATTATAAATGTAAACTGTGATATCGAATATTTGTTTTCCCCGATTCATACAATTATACCGTTTATCATCGTTCATCAGTTACAACGTCTCCAAAGAGATGCAACGAATCGGAACGAATTGTTACACGCATTAAGCGAGCGCATACAAACTTTCATTGATTAGACAAGTTTCCTGCTGGTTCCACCGTACACCGTGGGGATAATTAAAATTGATAGTCCCGCGTTACGCACATTACGTCCGATTCCCCGAACGATAGACGGGTGTAACTCGCGCCATTTGACGAATCGAGCGTGAAATTAATTTCGCCATTAGTGCACTTTGACGCGCATTATCGTGCCGCCGCAGAGAGCACGCGGATCGCATCGCGGGGCACCGCCGTATATATCACGGCGCGCCAGCATATGGAATGAGTGCGACCTACCGTAAGCAATTTTCGCCTCCAAATTGAGCCGGCACTCGTGTCGCGTCATGTACATGTAGGGCCGCGGCTCACCCGGGCACCAGGGCACCGACGGACCGCAAACGCATTTGCCGGCGGCCGCCGCGTTTCCCTTCTCGGCCGTGACGCCCTCGCCGACCAAGTTGCAGCCAGAACCCGACATCATCGGCCCGTGCGGACAATGTCTCCTCCATCTGCCAGGGATCTCTGAAAAACACAACACCACACACACACACACACACGTGAATATATATATTATAGAGAAATAGAATATATAAAAAGAGAAGTAATTTGCATTATTTAAAAACATGTGTTCTATTAGAAAGGAAATAGAAGTGCGCTCTTATTTTCCGTTTCAAACAAATAAAAAAATGGAGCAGGGAATAAGAGTGGTGGTATCATGTGTCATACACGCGTATACATATGTAGATATATATCTAGGATTCCTCTTTCATTTATATCATGTCGATTGTGATAAATTGATAGCGACACAGTGATTGAATTCGAGATCATAGAAATCGACGGACGGAACAAGCACGATTGTATTGTGTCGGCTAAGCTTCTATTATTCAGCATGCAACAGAGATTGTGCAATTTTATTATTCATCAACCGCAAGCCATCTGTTTCTTCTCTCGTGTATACGATTGGCCCCATAGGAGCGAGTGCGGTTTTTGGTACGCCTAATTTACAAGTGTTTATGTTTGGTGCACATGGTATCGGTCTGTCTAAACGTATATTCACGTTTATCGCAAAATATCAGATAATCAAGTTAATTTTGCATCATCATAACAGCGCTATTATCGCTACATTATTATTATGCATTTAACGATGAAATTGAAAAATCGATCTCGATTGCGGTCGCACGATGCCAATGAATAATGTTCGAAATATTTGCATTATATTGACTGACATAAGAACATTGTATAAAGAATTATAAGAACAATAACAAGATCATAAAAAAATTTTTTCCTACACTGAGAAAAAAAATCGTTTGTACGAACTGTATAATTGTTTAACCTAACGGTGTTATAATATTTTCTCTCAGTGTACATTGTAACGTGCATATCTTGTCCCCCTTAAATCCATTACGATCGATAATGACGTTTATACTTGTAATAATCCGGATTATTGCGCAAAGGCATCGCGAGGAGAAAATTTCACGTGATAGAAAAGAGGCGGAGACGTGACGTTGTGCTGTACGAGAGGCTCGAGTGTAATAGCACCGCGGAAAAATTCCGGAATCACGCATCCGTGGCGAATTCGCCGGTGGAGTAAATCGAGCATCGATAACGGCGCAATTACAAAACCGTCAACATCGCTGGGCTGCACCGTTTACTGGCATACACCGCTCGTCGTCTCGTCGGCTGAGGGGTGAGTACTACGATACCGTCGATACCCGAGGGAGTATAATGCGGTCGCCTAATGAGACGCGGTGTGTACCCGGACGACAAATTCCAATTCAATTGCGTTCACCGTACTAGTCGCTGACCGAGAAGCACGGGAGATAGAGAGAAAGAGAGGGGGCGCTAAAAGCGTCGCCATCGGTAGAGATTTCGAAGAAAGAACAGCAATTAACTTACGCCATTCGCACGAAATACCCCAAGGTACGGAGAAAGAAGATAGAAAATAGGGCGAAAGCGGAATCGGGACGGTTAACTAAACGGACAATAAATCGAGACTGACGGGGCCGGTTGTTTGATACGAAGGGCGGTTACTGCCTGCCCATATCGTGATATCCTGGGCCGTGGCCACGCTGACCCTCCATCGCTCCCTTCCTGCCTTCGATCGTACAGCGTTCCAATCGATAAGTTTAATAATCCACAGATGGGTTACGCGGAGAAAATCGAATTTGCCGATCGGTTTGCCCATCAGCCCTCCGGGCCTCCTAAATGCGAATTCATTTCGAGCTAATGGCTGGGAATGCGCTTCCGTCTAATTGCCCATGAAGCGGCCAGATATGCGCTACGATATCCGAATGCAACCGAATTGCGGCGGTTTTCGATTAAGAAAATCGAAGATACTGTGCAGAGAGAGTATGCCAAGGACCGGTCGCCATAAAAAAGAAACCCTGAACTGCTTTGCTTTCAAATTTACCGCGGAATTACATTTCTTTAAGATAATTTCTCGGTATCGCTAATACGCGCTCGTAGCCATTAGCAATTGCATTTTAACTATCCAAATTTAAAGTTGCACTTTACGAATTTAAATATCTCGACGTATAATTTGAGATTATTGCCTCGTCTTGTTAGATCATATTGCACAAAGATACGAAAATTATCTTACTAATCTTGTACGCCCTGTTGTGTTAATTAATTAATGTGTCGTTACGGTATGACGTCTTCCCGGTGAAGAGTGCAATTTATTGACAAAAACGTCGAAGCTGCCACTTTTGATGCAAATTTATTTCAAGTTAATGGACCATGCACATGACAACCAATTGACCGTGACCGTCCAGGATGCACATTTCCGCTTTTACGTGCATTAACGCTGTCGATCTTTCCGGAGTAGTGTGACACGAAACTCGAGAAGTCAGACTGCACTTACAACTGTGGACCGTGCAATCGGCTTACTCGAAGGTGCATTTGGTCTCCTGTTCTAGTGTCGGTAATCCGTTAAATCGTCAGTAGCCAGCCACTTCCCTAATGTGTCGACACTTGCTTACGCCTCTCTCGCCGAGCTTTCCGTAAAACGGTGACATATCGCACTTATAAAAAGAAATCACGTAAAATAGCAAAACTCTTTTGCGTTGGTAGACGCGCATAAAAGCTTAATAAAATTTATACATCTTAATGTTAACTTTATCCTTATTCAAGCTGAATAAATAAAAGAGCCATAAGCGTAAAAGAAAAAGTGTTAAAAATTTAATAACGTTTGAAGATTTTATGGTATTAAAAAGATTATTGATTTGATTAATATGTTATTTTGTATAAATGAAATAAGAATATAATATATGTATATGGAAATATTAATTATTATCGCAAAGAGCGTTAACGAAATATTACCAGAGTATATGCATTCAGACTTCTTTTACAACGACTCCAATAGCTGCAAAATAATCAGCACATTGATGAATAAATGTGCTGAGATTTTAATTAAATTACTTATTTATTAAATCTAATGTAGATTTAATTAAATGTAATTTTAGGGAGAGATAAAGATATTATCGTAAATAAATGCACACTTCATTCAGATTTATCCTACCCACGATCTTGTTGGTAATGGTAACATACAATTGTTTTAACCAGTGTTAAGTCGACGTAATCCCACCCCCCCTATAACATCGCCACAACGACGTGCATACGATAATGAAATATTTTACACGCTCGTAACTACAGAACGTGAGTTCATACGGTGAACTATACGAAGCACGGCGACGTTTTATGTAGCACGCGGCGAAATGCAGATTTCCGGTAACCAAAGTAAACGAAGTTGTGAAAAATAACGGTGCTCCGCCCAGCCCAGGTAAGTAACTCGGCAAGGAGAAACGAGGAGCAGCTTAATCAACCGGCACGAGTGTATTTAGGGCAGCGCATAAGGAATTATGCGCCGTTGAAGAAATGCGAAACTAAGAGTGGCAGAGGCGTACTGTTAGATTTTTTTGTACACCTATCCGCATACGTAACGTGGAAGGACGATGCTTGAGAATGGACCCTTTCGCGCGATGACGATTTATTTTTCTGCACGAGCACACATGTTCATTTACACGTATGATCTAATTACTTATACGAACAATGAAGTTTTACGCCACAGTAATTTTATATAGAGATAGAAAATATCACCGTTGATTTTTCAAATCTGTACTTGCAAGTTAAACAGATATTTGCGCTCGGCTACATTTAGATCTAACGTGAAAATAATCGGATCCGTTGATAGAGCTATTTTGATTACATTTCTTATTCGTATATGCGTGATAAAATTGCGAAAATTTTCTTTTAACAATCATATTAGAATCGAATTGTAAAGATGCAGTACATTTGCTGATAAAATGTCCTTTTATCATTTTGCTCGCTTCCTGAAGATATAAGTATGTTTTATGTGTCGCTGAAGCCTTCAAATAGAAATAAAAGATTCACGGGCCAAATGGGAATGCTCCTAAAATGTGAGTATTCAGTTTCGATATTTTCTCGTGTTGCAATATGAAACATAAAGCCAATGGGTCGTTCGAGCAAAAAGAGTAGAAACATAACATGGACCTCGAAATTTCTTGATCCTACACCATCTTCGTATTTCGGAGTTTGAGGCTATTTTTATATTTATTTCGTTAAATTGGATTTCGAATATTACGAGACAGTTCTGTGTGACTTCGGGAATAATCCAATAAATTCTTTAGTAATAAAAACATTTTAGAGAGTAACATTTCGCGAATCGTTAAACTCAATTGTTATTAAAAAGATAATAATTTGTCAATAATTTCATTAGTCTCTTTTGAAAGGAAATTTTTATTTCAATTGAAAATGAAAGCGCAACGTGGAGTATGAACATGAAATTATTTCACCGTTCATTGTTAAGAATGTTACGTTTTTAATAATGTGCTTCTCTGTAAATAAAGAAAATATATCTCCCAATGATGCCGCGCCCGTGTATCTCAGTTTAAAAAACGAAATCTGTTTTTCCAAGCTGCACGTGGCAACAAAAAAAAAAGAGAGAGAGAGACAAGTTCGTGCGCATGGCAGTTGTTTCTGCAGTATGCGTAATGTATGATACTCGAGAAAATTATGGTATGTTTAATGAATACGACGCGACCTCGTTGTGACGTCGACGCAGTAACGTCGATGAAAACGACATATCTCTCGTGTACCTTTGACTGCGCGTACTTGCGCGCTCTCGAGTACCCGCGAGTACCCGTGAATACTCGCGAGTACACGCGCGCGCGCGGTTTCATTTTCTCTCAAACGCAAATGATAGGCATCATTGCTCCGCGCGTTGCGTCGAGTGTTCAATATTTGCAGAATTATTTGCTCGATAGAATAGACAGATAATACTATATAAGCGTACTTTCAGCGTATCGAATTGGTTTACAAAAGCAAGCGGGAACAACTCGACAGCGAATGGAAGTGCAGCTTTTGGAAAGTGAATCAATTCGCTGGATCTGCACTGCGTCAGGTGCTAATGTAGTATTAAAAGTATCGTACGTATGGAAAGGCAGTTTGTACGCCCGTATACATGTATATATCGCGCTCGTAATAATACAGTATAAAGATTATATCGTATACATATTAGCGTCATAATTGCATTTATCGTACGATTGAAACAACATTTTAGTTATTTGATCGTAATGAAAGCACCGCTGGTAGTGTATTACATTAACTGTAAAGGGAATTTTAGAGAATTACGCGTTCATGTATAATGTATATTCCTAATTTGCAAAAAGTTTTCGCGTCCTACAATCGGCTGTGTGACGCGCGAGTTTTGTGTAACTCTAAAAGCGATACACAGTTGTTACTGCCAGAAAAACGAATTACATCCACGAAAGTAAACAAACACCAGAATTT
Source organism: Tetramorium simillimum (assembly GCA_011636635.1). Taxonomy (NCBI): domain Eukaryota; kingdom Metazoa; phylum Arthropoda; class Insecta; order Hymenoptera; family Formicidae; genus Tetramorium; species Tetramorium simillimum. The sequence goes on along the minus strand of VBVQ01000113.1, from coordinate 66,334 downwards.
TATATTTCAGCATGCTCGTATTTGCATTCGTGATTGTCTTCTTCCACATAATTCCGCAGGTATCCTTGCCAATAGAATTTCGTGCGAACTTTCAGTACACGGAACAGTTATGCTTTTTCCTCTGTACACTACCACTCTCACATACACGTACACAGGGTTGGCGAATGCATTTTGTAGATTCTCGTTTCGTCCCAACATAATACGGTGCGGCCATAATATTGAGTATGGCATTTTGTTTCTACGCGAAATCTTTTTCAACTTTTACATCAACATTACAAAAGCGTTTAAAAGGAGCTGAATAATTCACGATATTTTGATAGAGATTAAAAATTCACACAAAATGAGAAATATATTTAATTTCTTTTGTGCGTGGATTTCGCGGTATGAATTGTTAATCTAAAAATGGCTAATATTAAAAATAGTAATTAGCATTATCGGTATATTTGTATGGAATTATTTAATGTGTGTTCATCGTAACGGTTATTAAAAATAGAGATTGCAGTGTATCACGTTTTTGACGGTACCTTTTTTATGTGAAAACTTTTTAATAAGCATTAAACTTGTTATCCGAGAATGTGGAGCATTCAAACAAATTGGTACTCGTTCGGATATCAACCTTCTGCTTGATTTTCACGGATGCGGGCGTCGAGATCCTCTCGGGGGAAACTGCTGCGTTGCGTCCTAATTAACTGGCTGGAATCGAGGTTCAGCCGCTGGTGTGGTTATGCGAGATTCGAAATCGTCATTAAACAGTAACTATCCGCGCTAATCCCTGTCATTATGGCCATCCATCAATTTTCCGAGATTATCAGATTTCAGCGATTTCTATCGGATTTCACGGGATTTTCATTCGCGCATAGTCAAGCAACGCGCGACATATAGCAAAAAGTGTTGCAAGACACTCTCTCTCAATTTACGTTCAGTTATAATTAGCAATCCGTAATGAACCGTTCATATGGGTTACATTTATCCACCTGTTACAAGCGTTTCAATCAGCAATTATTACAATAATTGCTGTTAAATTAAAAACAATGATATTTAATATGCTAGTATAAAACGATAAATTATGTAACGAGCGTTTGTAATCGGAACTAATGTAGCGTGAGATATCTGATATAATTATTTTGTAAAATGGGTTACATGCAATTTGTTATATGCTCGACGGACAGTGATATCGCTACTTTATTTCTTGAATTACGCGCCTCCCATTTTTAATGGATCCCCGAATAATGAAGTCCAGGGTTTTTCAAACTGCCTCACATTGTTTCGCGTTTCTCTTTTTTCAGAGGAAAAAAGTTATTTTATTATAACACACCACCAATTCTGACACAACAAATTTTTCATGGCTTATTTTCCTGGAGAATATAACTTGTATTTATTTTTAATCACGCTCCATATTTCACCCTCTAGCATTTTAACGACATACAGTACATTTACGATACGGTCCGTGCATCAAATCGCGTATAATTCGGGAAACAGAACAGATCATTATTCGCCATAATTTCCAAATATTGTTCTTACAATTAGTGAACAAAGTGCGCTGCGAAGATTTTCCGCAGGGTTTTTTTTTCACTTCCAACCGTACCGACCATGGATCCTGTATGCTTTTTACAACGCAACAAAAATTGCAGTTCGTCCCGTTTTGCCGCTGGCCTATCAGCATCCTATCAGATTTAAAATCCTGGCAATCCATCCGGATGCACATGCAGGCTATTCCTCTTCCCCTGCCCCTTCCCCGCGCGCGCGCGCGCACACACGCGCGCCGTTGTGTCACGTCGCATCCCGTGTCTCTTGCCAGCTCACGAACCAAGTAACCATCACGCGAGCGTGCGCGCAAAAACGTAATACAGGTCAATGCATAATACGGCGGAGTTTGGTGGAGCTCCAACGATTCGCGTAAAATAAAACAACCAATCGATTGCGCACGCATGCACATAGATACACGTACACCACGGTAAGTTGGTATTACAAACGCGCCGGGCTAACAGTGCACCGGCGGAGGAACATTTATAAACACCTTTACGCTGCGCAAACAGTCCCGTAGGGTTAACGATCGATTTTTACAGCGGGCTGCGCCGCTGAAAGGTACGTTATATCACTCGCATCGTTCTGCCGCTCTCGCGAGACCGAAAGAATAACAGCTGTCCATCCATTCAGTTTGACGAGGAAATCGTAAGTTAAATACTCGGGTTTCTAGAGAATGGCGATTAAATTATTTCAAGTACCGTACGAATATCGATACTCTCGCGAAGCGCACTTTAACTGCTTTTCCCCACCGACGGACCGCATAATATTATTTCTCCCATTAATCGTAAACTTGAGAAACTAAAAGCGATTAAATGCGCGAGCGCCGTTTTCTCCGCGACGTGGAAAAGCAATCTGTAAAAAAGTCAAGCGTTTCATCAAAAATATGCAGCGGCAATTCGTCGGGCGGAGAACACGTTTCTGCGAGGGAATAATAAAATGTTTTAATTAACGTTCTCTGATGGAACGACGTGACTGTATCTCACGTGCCGCGAAGCGTACGAAAGCGCCTCTCTATGAGTTAGGCGCAATTCTTTTAACAACTTCGGCATACAAATGGTCACGTTCAATTCTGATCTCTCGTCGCTCGAACAAGGGAGGAGTTTAATTCAAGGCAGGAAAATCTCTTTCGCCCCGCCGCTAAAGGATATATATATTTTATACATCGAGTACGTTGCCTGCCTGCGGGATGTAAAGCGAATCCTCGGTTTAAGTAGCAAGTACCGCGGATACGTGCGAGTCCGCGACGCATTTATAGACCCACCAACCGTCCGCCCCCCGTTGCATCGCCCCGCAGAACATGGCATAATGTACCGACGGTGGTGGTATTTCGCGGTTGTGCTACGGCAAAATAAACCACTAAGAACTTTTGCCGCCTCCGTTTTATATCCCGAATCGCTTTTATCTCGTGCTACGTACGTCAAGAACGTGACTATTTAACTTGATGCGACACGCGCTACGGAACGCGTGCACGTTGCTTTTTTTATCGTGTAGGATTTTTGCTGATTACGCTTAACCGCGTAACGATAATCGGAATTACGTCTTTATGGCGATGTAAAGAACGGCTCGGTCGCTTTTACCTTGTTTTTTGCGTACGTGTCTAGATAATTTTTAATTAAATCAATTATACCGAAATATCGCGAAAGCCAAGTATATCTACTCTCTAAAAATAAATTAGTGGAAATCTGACTAACTTTGTCAGTGAATTCACTTTTCACTAAAAACAGTGATTATTATCACGCGTGACGCTGCGCCAATGAACACTATAATTCTACTGCATCAAGCAGTGAAAACTAAAATTCACCAAATAATTCAGTGACTATAGCCACTGATTACCAATAATGTACCTATCACTATTTGATGTAGTAGTTGTATACTGATAATTAGTGATTATACACTGATTCATTTTTAAAGAGTACACTGCAGTTAACACCGCAGAATATTATGATCGCCAATTATTCTCTTATGAGTGTATTTATTATTGCAATAATACTAATAAATTGTCGGCAAGTGTAGTTTTTTCGGGACGTTACATCGTCTATTTCACGATACATCAACTCGCTACGTGAATATATTATTCTCGTGCGCGCGGCGCCGGAAAGTTGTTGCGCGCCTCCGAATTTACGTGCTCTCCCGTCGGGCCAATTTTTCAATCCGCGCGCCTTATCGCGTGTTCACGGCTGCCGCAATCCAGTCCATCTCCGCCAGCTTATTTACTCCGCCGGCATACAATCGCGGAAGAAAGCGTTTCCTCGCGACGGCGGTTATTTACCGCGTAACACTCGCCGGACTCGCCCGTTTACGGATCTCCCGGACGGGGCGACTACTACGATAATGAGCTTCGACGGCGTACGTATATTTTCCGCCGCGGCGGTGGTCCTGTAGCGGCAAAATAAGGGTGCTTTACACCTCTTCGTCCGCCGCTCTCCGCCCGCCCTCGAAATACTGTTCGATCTACCTATTCGGTTTATCGACGGCGGTGCAGCGAGCCTCTACAATCCCAATGTACTAAGCGAACGAGAAACCGTACGGGTGATCTATGGGATTTGCATGCCCGTGTGCGTTTGTGCATGTACATTCATGCGCCCGTCTACGAGCTGTTTAGTAGCGTTACGAGCGAAGCTCCTATCCGACCCGCCTAGCCCCGGCGAGCAGTTCTCGAGATTTGTTGCTTGACATTGAGAAAGTGGCGTTCGCGGCTGGTAACAGTGTATATAACCCCCCTGCCAATGCACCGGGTCGACAGCTCTCGCGGCAACAATCGCCCACCGGGAAATATGCAGTCCGTAGTACGTGTAACCTACGCGAGACCTCCACCCTCGCCGAGACTCGATCGTGCCCGAGTCACGTATTCGCGTTAATCCCCACTACGACGGGGCTCGGGCCGGGATTTAAGATCCCGTCGGGTCCCGTGCTGTAGCCGAGCTTGGAAAAGTGATAGGGTCCTATGCAAACGTCTCGAAATGATTTTGACGCGAAAAAAAAAAAGCGGGTCTCCTGGGTTGTCCCGTCGACATGTACAGAGTCCATCTTTGCCCGATCGGAAAGTTCGATGAAGTTGCGAGGAAGGAAACAAAAGTAAGACACGTTCGACAACGGGGAAGCATCGTCCGCCCCGCACGTGACGATCGTTTCCACGTTTTACACGTGCCACGTATATACACCGTGTCCGGCGACGGCCGCGTGTGCAGCTTTATACGATTCGTGAGATTAATACCCTGCGACGGCTGCTGTATCTTCGCGTAAGGCCAACCTCCGGCGCAAGGGGGTCAACGTCACTCACGGCGGAACCTGTTGTTTATACCGGCCGGCTATTATGTGTCTCGTGACATGCGAAACACATTCGCTGCTTCGAAACCGGCTCTCGTCACCGGTTTATTTGATTTTCGATATGAACCTTCCGGCTCGCGGAAGTAACTGGACGGCCGGGCGCAGCCTTCGTGAATTTTACTGCTCCGCACGAAGGAAATCGAATATCCGGCATGCCCGCGTACAAATTGTGGGCTCAAGTGCGTCAACGTCAGTTTACGGCTGTTTCTACGTCGCCAATTAAGCCGAGTGTTCGTATTGTGCGTTCAGCGATTGAAACGGCCTTATATATATATGTCGCTTTATGTATTGCGAGCACGCTCGAAATTGGCCCCGCTTAATGTTATCGCGCGTTGCGCGCACAACGGCACAAATAAAACTCCACCGCTGGTTTGCGTCAGGGCAATACGCGCGAAATCGTAGTTAGCGGTTTCCCTTCGTGTTATTTCACCCTTTACGGCCCTTTCCTGTTTCTCTTTTCATTTCCTCTTATTGTTAGAGAGAGAGAGAGAGAGAGCGAAGCGATACAACTTTGAGTTTCTACAATCGCGGCGAACATTTGGACAAATGCACAAAAATCGTTTTATGTCTGATTCCAAAGTTAATTCAAATGTAATGAAGAATTTCCTTCATGAGTGACCCGCTGATATGTAAAATTAGTTTTTTCATTACATACGACATACGTCATACGAGATATTGAATATAATAGTAGATATTGATAAAAAATATACGTATATTGGCTTTTGTATAGAATTATTTGAAAATGAACAGAAACAAAATATTTTTTGAAAATCTAAAAAATCTAACGTTAAAATCCAATTCAAAATTTATCCAAACTAAATTTACGTTCATTTGTACGAAGCTACAATAACCAGAAATGTCTAATGTTCTCATCGCATATATGGCAGATTTATTTTTAACACAGCTCGACACCATTCACCAATCAATTAGCATGCATCCGGTTAATTAATTAATACATTTCCCCATGAACCGTAACAATCCTCGCCAATTGTGGAAACGACGATAAACTCCGAGGGATATCGAGATACGTGCCGAACCGATTTACCACAAGCCATCGCTTTATTTATGAATATTTCAGTAAAGCGAGCCGTGCGACACCGCAAATGTATGTGACCCGACAATTGAATATTGCACTAACGCAAGACCAACAAGTACAAGATTTGCAACGACGATTATTACACTATTCACATAAACCAGAAAAGTACATATAATTTAAAAATGTATATGCAACATTTTTATTGATGGTAAAATAGCTCGCAAATTATAAATGCGTTCGTTAATGAGATACGTTAAAGAAATTCATTCTCATTTTTAAATGAAAGTGATTCAAAAATCACTCGAGTTTCATATTTTGTATTTATTGAAAAAATATTTCAGGTTTCAATGGAAAATATAATATATAGTATAAGCTGCACCGAACTGTCCCCTTTCAAATGATTAGTTTTAAAAAAGCTGCGATTTTTTTTTTTTGCTTTGAATAGTCTCTGTAGCGCTGAATAAAACATTCAAGAGCATGTCTGCACCGTTGTACTATATGACGTACTACACAGATACATCGCTTTCTTTCTTTTTCTCTTTTTCTCGATGCCAGTGGCGGTGTACGCTGGGATTTTTTTTCTCATGAATCTACTTCAAGATGGGGGATTACGATAGGGCAATGCGCGTAAAAGCGGCCGTGCACAGCTTTTTTGCCGCACATGACAATTATCGCTGGATATATAAAAACAAAGACAAAAGAGAGAGAGAGAGAGAGAAAGAGAGTCTGTCGGTATAAAAGCACAATGGTTCGGAGGAAAGGAGAGAATAGCTAAACGTTTATGCTTTACGAGTTGCGCGCGAGCGTATGCGGATGCATTCGCCGGCGCGCGTTTATTACACGACAGAGCCCCGATGGTTTCTTTAACGCAAAGTTGGTATTTATCCATTATGAGCCCTCTCCGGTTTTTAGGTCAACAACATCTTTCGCCGATGTAACAACCCCGCCGTGGCCCGCTCGCGAGAACGCAACGTCTTCGTGAGTCGCTCCTCGGTGCTTCGATCGCTAGTCTGCTAATAGCGAATACAAATGGAAGAATTATACCCTTATGTTTTAATACGCATTACGTTTTAATTCTCCTAACGAGACTCACAATCGGTTCTGCGATTCGAACATTTCTGGTAAGATAAAGCGTCGATTACGTTTGCCGCGTTGTAAACATTCCGCGCTTCAGCGCAAATTCCAAATAAATATCGCGACAATCATTAATAATTTCTGCATAATATTGCATATACAAGAAAGATCAGATTTCTTATTATTTCTATTTCACATAGTGCCGTTAATGTATTGAAATCACAACGGAACTTTGTGACTCAGATATTTTGTTTGCTTTGCGTCTTATCGTTACACAAACGTGCAGTTTCAGTTCCCTCTTACATGACATTAGACGATTAAACTCTCTCTCTCTCTCTCTCAGAAGTTCCATATTACTGAGTGTCGTGACGTCACACCATTAGCTCCCTCGCCCACAATCAGTTCCACGCGAGATACAATTTAATAGGAAAAGTTGCGGATTTGCGCCCCACCCTGATCGTCGTTGTCTGACCTGCTCCTCTCAGACCGCGGAAGGATAGTGTCTCGCGTGACGCAATTCTTTCATTAAGTAAAATCGAGTTTACTTCCTGCAATCCTGTTTAATGTCTGTCACGAAAAAGAGAAAGCACTGAAGTAAAATTCTTGCTTCTTATAATTCGCCGCGCGAGAACTCGCCTGTCATCACGGAGGGACTGAATGTCATCTCGCGCTCTCGACTTTTTATGATCTATCAAATTTGCAGACTTCCCGTCGCGTGAGAATATCTCGTGAAAGATCTGGTTAAAAATCGTCCTCATTACGACCATCTCACACACGCTAATGTGATTTTTATCGAGACAATCTTTAAACTTTGCTCTGCTCGTCTCTCATCTAGACGAGCTCACGACTAGACTGGCAATTTTAGCGCAACTGAACTCGATCTTTATTTCCGCAAGTCTCATTATAAATAAAAAAAATATATTATATAGAATATTTATTTATATTATATATTCTATATAATATATATATATATTTATTGAATATTTTTCATCTTTATCTTGAATATTCTTGTCTCGAAATATTGCTCATTGTATACACGTAACGGTTTACTTGTATACGTTGCAGTGATAATTTACGTCCTCAGCGTGGGAATGTCTCCAATTATCTCTCTCGCAAATTGTTTGCAAAAGGTAACGTAATAGACGCATAAATGAAAATTATAACAAACTCCGCCGAGTTAGAAATATCAGCATTGAGCTGAGAGTATCTGAAAGCAAAAAAAATGCACAAGCACTAACTTTTTTCATATCATCCAGATAAAACTGCGCGTAAAGAGGGAAAATACGACCGCCCGGTTGCCACCACCGTCGAGCTTTTACACACATTTCCCGTATCCTAGCGATTTGCATTAGGACCGTTTAACGCCTAAGTAAAAGTTGGTACATTTTCCTACCCGCGGTAATCCACTTCACTGAATCTGCATGCGGCAGAAAATTCACAACTGGTGAACTGGAAAATATTACGGCAGAGCCGTGTAAATATTACAATGCACTGCGACCCCTGTGTAATAGGCGTTATTAATTTGTTACGCGGCCGATATTTACGCTGCAAGTATGTGTTTTCGCGAACGCATTTTATAAATCAATATCGCTCGCATTGGCTACTCGTTATCGATATCACTTCGTCCCTCGGCAAACGATGCGTACGTATACACCCGTGCACAAGAGATCCGTGTGGCTGGCCGAGATAGCGATACCGCGTCGATATTTCACCGTTAAAACTCTACCCGGTCATGCATAATTTCATTTTTAATCTGTGACCGTAAAAGAGAGTTGAGAACTACCAGTTATGTCGTATGTATATAGGCAAGCATGAAACATACATCCATCCACATTCTCTGTTTCCTCCTACAGTTCAAATTTGATTTCCCATCTTGACGGTCGCATTGTGACAATCATATGAAATGCATTGAATGACAAATATAAATGTGCTGAGAGAAGTCTTGTCTGAAAGTATTGTCATTCCAACCAAAGGTTCGCTGAATGGAAACTTGCATGCAGAAAGCAGCTCCATGCGCGTTCGCGACATAAAAAATTCAGAATGCGTTTTATGAATTATTTTTGACCTATATTAATCTAATATAACTCTTCATTTTGGTGACCGAAATGAACATATCTCTCGAGAAGTTTCTTTTCTAAGAAACCATAAAATATTACAGGGTTTTATTACATAGGATTTTTTATATTTAACCAATAATTATTGTTGTATAAAAATGGAATACACACATAATATAATATATATTGGAAAAAATTATCTAACCTTCCTTTTAATAAAGAACGAGCAAACAACCACATTATTATACTTTAACTTTATTACATGTATAATAATAGCAGTGTGCTATATTGAGATTTAATAACTTTTAAAAGTGATTGTGTACCGAAATAGTTTAAAAGTGCAGATATCGAGATTTTTCTTCCACGCTTCCTTTATGCTTCAAGAGCATAAAGATATTACTTATATCCTGAATATCGATAAGCCTTTCAGTAATGGAAATTTTTAAGTTCTTTTGTACTTTTAAAAGTGTAAAAAGGTAGCAAAAGAGAATAATTCTGACTCATTCTAATCGTCGCACTTTAACATAACGGGCAGAGTTTAAAGCGTACGCTTCTCGAGCAAGTTATATAATATTGAGTATTTGAAGTGGAGTCTTATAATATCGATTTTCACAATTTCTCATGGAAATACTATTTGCTAGAAATTGCAATTCCTTTTTAATCATAGCATTTTTTATTTTAAGAGAAAATCTGAGGAAAGATATAAATATTCTATTAACAAGCTTTTGTAAATTCAAATATTCTGTAAAAAGCAAATACATCTATATTTTAAATAAAAAATGTAAAAAGGCAAAAAAATATTTTGCAGTAATTATTTGTGTTTTAATATATTATAGTCTATTTAAATTATCAATTTAATAATGTCCTCTATTATATATATTAAAAAATTAAGAACAGATTTAAAAAATAACCCTTTATTACTTAAGTTATGTATTTTATTCGTAGGAGATGTTTTTTCTACGTTTTCATAAGTAAAGAATAATTTATCTAGACATAAATTTGCCAATGCAATAAAGAACACCATCGAGCTGATCATCGTATTTGTCACGACTACCGTGCGAAAAGATGTGAAACAGATCGCGACATTTACCACGATGTTGACTCCCGTGAATTTACATGCCTAGTGCACCAAGCGAAAACCAATAATGACCGTAGTTAGCGACTTCAAGATAGGACTCCCCGCCACCGCCAGCTACTATTCAGCTCCAAGAAGGCAATAATGTCATTATGAGAAGGCGGGTGAGGAAATGGTCCGTAAATGTTCAGATACCTCCGTCGTTTAGGCTATCATCCTTTTCTCCTTTTTCCTCTCTCTTTCCCTTCGTGTTTCCCTTTCTCCCATTTCCCGATGATAGTATCATGAAAGCTACTAAGCTTGTCTCGTTTCAATGGACCCCCTTGCGCATTTTCGTAGGATAATGATTGCTTCCCCTCGAATCCTCAGCGGTAGTCGGCCAAACGGACTCGTAGGATTTTTGTCATAATGTTCAGGAAATTGTATAGAGGATAACATTTCGTTTCTCATACAATAGAAAGGGACATTTTCTAAAAAGACATCGCCTCCCGAGAAAGAAGTCTATTCTCTTAACTTTTAAAATCGACTGCAATGTCGATACAAAGTTTCTCTAAACACGACACGAAATTCCTCTAGTTTCTACATTGTTTAAATAAAAATTATCTCTTATATAACTTGCATGAAATTTGCAAATATATCCGGACAAAATTGTTTTGTAAAATCCCCGCATGGTTGCAAGGTTGAAGCTTAAGTACCAACATTTTCCGTATAAATTTCACCCGACATGTCGCATGAATCGCAAGGAAACTCTCTCGATGATATCCTTTTTACGGCGAAGCTTTCTACATTTGACGCGACGAAACGTCACGAGTGTCCACCGTATATTGTGTTACGGCAAATCGCCATTTGCATAAAACGTCATATCACGCGCACATTTTTCTTTAGTAAATTCCCTCTTCCTGTCCACGCTCAAAAATTTACACGCTGAGGTAACGCGTCGGCGATCTATTTACATATAAACACGACGTGTTACGCATAAATGTTTTATCAGTCGGCTCACCTGTATCCTAAAATTTTCGCAAGAACGCCGCGAGTTATCAACAGGCGTTATAAATATAACGGTGATAAATACTGATGATGAAAGTGGTTGTTGGCAGGACGGTAATTGCCATTCGAAATTGCCTCTTTCTTTTTTTTTTTTATTTTTCTCGCGGGCCCGTGACCGACGTTTAAATTAACGCGTGAAATTTTCGTACGCGGCAAATATTATTTCATACGCCAGGCGTAATTAAAATAAATTACATTTTAATTGAGACGCATGTTATATAAATCGACGTAATAAACGTTGATTCATATCAAAAACGGACGCTGACATGCCGTACGTGCGGCGAACTAATATTGAGCAATCTGTAAGCATAAGCGGGTACCTCGGTGCGCCCTGCACGTAGAGATAAAGACAAATCCGACAGAAACAGAATGCACGTGCGATTCCGAAAAGGAATACGAGAAACGGAAAAGGATAAGTGATAATTAAATATTGAATTGATTTGATTCTCCTAAGCCGACTCAATGTGTTGAAATATCGAGATACGATTAAAGATTATTTCTCTTTCTCAATCAATTTAATTGCAGTTTAATTTAACTAACAGGAAATTTCTCATATTTCTTTTGTATATTTTAATAATGAATTAAATTCTGTAAGTCAACAATAACATTATTGACTAATAAAGCAATATTCTACAACGCCAATCACATTCATAACGAAAATTATAAAATCACGTTGAATGCATATTAATTGAGCAGATATTGTCAGCGTCAAATTCGTAAATTTTGGCATTCGCGTGGCGTTTCATTAATCGTTCTTGCGGAAAATATTCCACAATAATCTTGTTTATGCTGAATGTCAAACGATGCGCTAGGCATATTTACAATTGTATAACGGAACCGACACACGTATGCAAGTCAAATAACCTACTTCTGCCCTATGATAATTATGGAATACATATTAAATGATACGCCTCCGTTCGCGGCATTGCATTTAATTTCTTCGTATGCGTTCCATACATATGTACGCACAAAGCATTCAACATGTTACGGTAATTTATTAACTGCCGACAGAGTCAAATTTTCAGTAAAGCACTATATGCCAAATGAAAATGAATGAATTATATTCACAAACAGTTCGCGGGAAATAGAATTTGCATCTCTCCCCCCTCCCCTCCCCCCTCTCTCTCTCTCTCGATAAACGTATCACGCTTCAAGATTCATTGAAAGTATTAACGAAAATATGTATGCAAAATCCTATCAACCTCTAACACCACGATGGACGCACTATTGGCAGAATTCGTCTCATTCGCGATGCACCCTTCGTTTCAACAGCGACACGAAATTTCTTAAGCATCGAAAATTCTTACGTACGCGACGGCTACGCGACGCGACGCGAAGGCGAAAGGACGGTTCGGTTGTCGAGTTAAAATGTGCTGGGATATTCGTGCTCGGTGTGTCTGACGTATGAAACGGCGCGGAAACTTTCGATACATGCGGGAATATTTTTATACGCCGCTGCAGCACCGCTGCTGCTGCTGCAGCTACTGCTGTTGCTATTGGTGCTGCTGCTGCTGCTGCTGCTGCTGCCGCTGCTGCCACGGACGCAACGCAAATACGAAGGGGGCTAAACTAATTTGTACCCTACCAACTCCCCACGTTCGAGCAACGATATTCCATGAATACTGAACGTTCTGGCTTCTAACATTGAGCAACGACCGTGCATATGCATCGACTTAGATCGTGCAAGCCAGCAAGTGTACAAGAGAATATGTACGCGCCCTGGGACCATGTATGCGTATAGTTCTTTTCGTAAATATAGACCGCCCTCGAGATAACACGCGCTTAAATGACTACAGATGGAAATTGATTAAAAATTCTCTATTAACTTTTTCCGGAGGTAGCGAGTTTGCAATCAGTAGAACGAGCTTACGCGATATTAAGATTACGCTTTCGCCGCGTAAAAGAGATTACTTTCTTTTTTTCTTCGTGGCCCTTTGCTTTCAAAATTCAAATTTTAATCGTGTAATCAGTATTGTGTTGCAAATGCTAATACTTGCTGTCGGAATAAAAAGTAATTTTTCATTAATACTACGATTATGACGTTGATGAACGTGGTAACAGTCTCGCGTACATAGCTACGTACAACAAGAAAAATGTTATAAATGTAAGTATATAACATGCTGTGCATGTTTTAAAAAAAAGAAAGCTCATTTCAAATATAAAAGAAAATATTTTCTTCCATAAAATTGTAAATTACTGTACTTTGCCACCTACATAAAAATATGTCCCAGCGTAAACTTGCGATTCTGTCGCGTATAACATTACTCGTACGAATATTAAAGGTAATAAATTCAACAATTTACAAAAAAATGTAAATGTTTCGTAAAAACAATGCCTGTAAAACGAACATCGATGATTCTGTGACGCCTTATATGCAGATGCAAGCGAACCGACGGATAACCGATATATATTCGAAATGACGTCAATGTATCTCCATCGAAATCACGTAATCGACCTTTACGCCCACAATGCTTTATCACACGTTATGTCAAATTGGGGAAGTCACTTCGCGATTTGCCACGGAGCTATATAGTGTTCGGATGATATACAGTATCGCCGAGTCCATTTCTGCATGAAGGTTCTTAGGAAGGGCGTATCAAAGCGAATCGATTATTTTCCCCCTCTCTCTCTCTCTCTTTCTCTTTCGAGGGAGTAGATTTTTCGTGCCTGTGTGTATGGGGGTTACTCGCCTAAATGCGCACGTCGCCGATGCACGAAGAAATCGATCACCAGCGTTACAACAACCGGCGGCACCCGTCACCGTAAAACCATGTTAACCCGGCGACAGTTTGGTGACCCGTCTGATTGACGTTCGTTTTTGAAATCTCGTGGCCCGGTTGATTCGCCGATTGCACGTGTATACAGCACACGCGGGTGGAACGCCGGCGATAACGTTTCTTTTTTTCCGTCTTTTTTTTTCCCCGCCGGTTGACTCGCGTGTAACGAGTCACGCGGCTGAATCAACTGCGATTCTTCGGCCGTGTTTCAACGCATAACTATAACGCAAGGTGTAGAACGTAACGAAATTGTTTTACCCTGCATTCCATTCGTTGTTGCGATACACGCGCTATTTCTTTTTTTTTTTTTGCTCGAGGATTGCTTCGAACTAACGAAGCATTTCGTTGTTCCTTCGGTTACGATGTAACAACGTATTTCAATTAATAATTCTAGTATCAGAGCAAAGAACCCAAAGAAATAAGAATCAGAATATTAATTGAAAGTCTAGATTATAAAGATTGAAGAAAATCGGACAATTATTTTAAAAATAAAAGCCTGTTTTACATTATTATTAGTTAGAAATAAGCCAATGATATGATTACAAACTCTCGTCGCTCAGAAACTACCGGGCAATGAATAACTGATAAAGTAAACAACGGCGATGTCATATAAATGCAGATTTCATAAATGAATATCCGCGTAACAGATTGTAAGTGAAAATAGACAGTTGCTAGGTCATCGTTTTCACCTGCCATTTATTTTGCAAAATCTGAAGCAATTCTAGGCGGTAGGTATCGGCTGTTACTACGGTGACTTAAGCCGATTTCGCTGCATGCGAAACTCAGTGGCAGGCTCAAGTCGGCTAATCCATTCCCGCGGCGCGAAATCACGAGAAGCGAGAGCGAAATCGGAAGCAATTTCATTTTCCAAAGACACGTACACGAGTTCGTCCTTAAAGCAGACGGTCGCTGCAGCTCGCGTTCGCGACGTGCACAAAATTTGAGTGCGAAAGCGTGTCCTGTTCGTGAGAGGCGCCAAATAAGAACAAGGACTCCGCCAGAATCCATGATTCTCTTTCGCCGGTTGAAAAACTTCGACCTCATTCACTTCGCGATCTCAATGATTAACGCGAAAACGGTAGGCGACTTCCGTAACGCAATCCAAATAAGAAGAATAAGGCCCGGTCAACATTTAGAAAGTTAATTATTTAGATTTTCTCGAGAATTTATTTATCTTTTCCGTCATTCAGTAAAACAAAGCAGAACTAATAATAGAAGCAAGGTGCTGAAATATAACACAAATTGGAAAACTTTCCAAGAAACAAGAGAGGGAGAGAGAGAGAGAGAGAGAAGAAGCGGCCGGGTATCTCGTGTAAGGCACACGGAAGATCGAATCGGGTTAACTCAATTACCGTCTGCTTTAAGATAATAATGAGAAGATAATTCACAAGAGCAGTTATTATTGAAGCGTTCCAAAATGCCGGTGTCAAAGTTCATCGGAAGTGTCGAGTTGAAGACAGTTTCGAGTTTGAGTTCCGCGACTAGCGCGCGACCCTTTACTGCCTTTCTGCGCATGAAACAGGGATAGTTTCTCCGCTTTGAGACAGAGGGGAACAGTGCAACTAATTTTACCGTACTGATTCTGTGCGAGCAGCCATCAAGTATTACAGGGACATCCGCGGAATTACGTATCAGCCGTAATGGAAGTGAACATTAGGAGCTATACTTTGCACGCTGTCGCAGATTACCTCCGAAATTCGCTTAACAAGACGCACGACGAGCAAATAAATAAATTTAAACATTGATACAAATTAATATGTCGTGTCCGTTATTTTCAGAATAAATGTATCTTAATGGATAAAATGCATCGCGTCTATATTTCAAATAATTATGATAATATCACGAAGGCTTCACAAGCCCGACAGAATCATGACACGAGGCTCCGCTCGAAATGTATCCGACACCGAAATTATTAAAATTGAAATGACGTTTGGATACCTTTTACGTGGCAGTCGTCCAAATAACAATGCTGCGTCAAAGCGCGGAGGCATTAAACAAATATAATTAATTTGCTACGACATATATTGTAGCGCACTCGGTACGCAAATACTGTACGTGAAGTATCATAAATGTCAGGTATATCGCGCTCTCGAAACAAGTGCATCCATTTTCGCGTGTCTGATCCGCCATTGAAGTGTAAACGCCGCAAAACGAATTACCTCGCCGTCCGTCTCCACGGATAGCGCAACAAAAAGCGTCATCAGTTGACGGAAAAGCGCGTTTGAGCGCAAACGCGGCGTAGAAATTTTGGAAATCGAGACGAGCCCGCCGCGCGTGCATTTCCAAGTGAAATTCCCCCATTAAACAGTCATTCTTGTTTCCGCGTCCCGGTGCTAAACCTAGGTGTGTTACCGTATTCCATTCGAATGCGTGTCGTGTGTCGCGAATCAAGCCGGACACGCGCGACGCGGCGGTATCGCAAAGCGCATCACGCAAAAGTGATATGCCGCCCGCATGTTGTTAATGCAGGTCAAATATTGACGATTTCGTATTTCCGCTGCCTGACGGTTTAAAGGATCGCCGATGTGATTCTAGTGGAGCGAAAATTCGTATGAATGTTGCGCGCGTCCGAAATTGGCACGTCGCCATCGGGCAACGGGCATATTCGACGCGATCGCTCACGCTACCGAGCCCCTGTTAATAAAATCCGAAATTGTAAACGTATCGGTATCCCCTTCCGAGTCGCTTCTCGTTTCTGACAATGACGACAATTGTCACAGAATGGCGCGGATTGAAATGTGATGTGATGAATATGATACGCGCTATAAAACCGTAACAGTTGCATTTAAGCATTTTCGGGACGCCGTCACACACACGCGCGGCGCGTGTGTATGCACGCACACACAGATTGATATTAATTTATTCAGAAACAGGCTGTAATTGTGTAAATTTGCAATATCAATTTCAATTTATAACTTATAATTAATGTTATTATTATAATAATATTACATTTTGTTAGAGTTATTATTGTTATTGTTATACATATATATATTTATTATTATTATTATTATTATTATATACTGGCATAGAGATTGACACTATCGCAATTTGTTTATTTTAATTTACGTACACAATTATTTGATCAATTAATTGTAAAACTCGAATGAGAACACTTAATGTTTGAATTTCTACAATAATTAAGCCCTTTTCCACGGACAAAGTTATTACACTGAGAAGTTTAGCCTTTGAGAGTGTAGAACATTTTTCATAGAAGTATTTCGCAGCCCTTAATTACTTCCTTTTCCAGTCTCTAAAATCGTCGTTTGACTTGGAAGTTTGGAAAATCCGAGTTATAACAAGTTCAAAAATCGCTCAATTAGATTCGCGAGCGGTGTGCAGGATCGCTCACTTCTAGATTCACCAACACGATTCTGTTCAAAGCGTTAAGAACTTTCAAAGGGGCCAAAGGACATCGAGCCGATGGGAAAGATGAGGAAAAAGAGGAAATACGCGGATTCGCGATGAAATTGAATGCCTGAAAAATGCGCATCTGCGATTCGATTATTCAATAAATTGGAAAATGAAAGCAAGTATCCTTTTTTTTCAGAGTAATTATTTATAATCAGATCAAGGAATTGTTCAATATTGTTCCGCTCACGTTTAAAACAAGAACTAGAAGTTGTATATAAAACATTTTTAAAACTGGAGCAAGAGCAACTTTAAAAAGTGTACAGAGTATGTCGGGATTATCATTAATCTATCTTTCAGACGAATAGCATACGAATAGATAATTGTAAAGTTTTTCAAACAAAAAGTGACAGCTTTAATTAAATATTTCCAGAAAAAAAAAACGAAATCATAACTTGCACACGAGTTGCACAGATTCCAATATGCATATATGAACAATAAATTAATATTTCTAGATATTTTGATTCATAGATTACTGTCGAGAATTGAAGTCAATATTTGGCACATACAAGGCGCAGTGAAAAATTTCTAAGTGAAAAGTAATGTATTCACGCAAACATAACTTTGCCTAAACTAACTTTTCCATTTGGAGAGCCCTATCCAAGTTTCAGAAACTGCGACGACGCGATCTTTTTCTCCATGACCTCGACCGCTGTAACATTTTTTTCATTCGAGCAAACGGTGGAAGTTGCATGAATAAAAACGACATCATCGATTTAAAGTGCTTTAGTATGTCCAAGCTCGGAAATAAAAATACCTACCGTGTTGTCGAACACACCATACGAAATATTCACATATTAAGGTACAACTGCTGTTTCATACAAATTATAAGCGTAGTTTACACAACGGAATATTAACAACACGAAATTTCAAAGTTTGGAACTCGCTTCGGATTGATATTACTAACATTAGCTTCGGGAAACTATAGCAATTACTTTAAACAAGTATTGCATTTTCTAATTGTCTAGAAAAATGATAATAATTATTGATTTTATCATTTTATTGCTCCATATATCCACCGGCCTCGATTCTTTTACCTGACCTTGTCGTGTATTGGAAAAGATAAAGTGGATGTGGTGTACGAGCTCCAAGAAGAAACAGTAACTATCTTATGAAGGAAGAAAACTCCACACGATAATATATATCACGGATTTCAATATATATTCAATATATATCATTAAATGTATTACTACTAAATATAAAACAAGATGTCCACTAATAACGTTTCCGCTATAGTATATTATAATATTGCTGTACGGATTATAAAATAGTTGTGTATAATCATCATTTATCACTCATGATTAGTTTCTCCCGTATATCGAGCTATCCAATTATCTTCATAAATACCGCACAACTCCACGATAGAGTATAAACCGAAGGGATGATGAAACAACGTATACGCGATATAATCGTATCAACATACATGTACTCGGAAACCTTTTACACAGAGATTTATTGTCGATTTTGCGCTTATTAAATGCGGACGACGTTACATTCTATACTCGCGACAAAATAATCATAATATTATTTCTATACATTTATCGCGACATATGCTGAGAATATACATACGAGTAATTCTCATTGTCTCGAGAGTTATAATAAAACTAGCACGCGAATCAGCACTAAAAGAATATTTTAAATCGCACGGGCACTGATATTTAAAACGCGCTCAAATTAAACAAAAACTTTGTAAAAATAAGAATTGTGAGTGACAGCTTTTCGTTTTAGTGCAACTAATAATTTTAAAAAGTACATTTGTAGAAATTTCTAAAAAAAAATGTATTATTGACGATTTTATTACATTTCGTATTATATTTTATTTCGCTGCCAATTTGTCCAATTTAACAAAGGGATATCACATTGAAAACTTTCACTAACATTTCTATCGGCATTTTGCGATTGTATCGTGAAGAATTCGAGACGCATTTGTTTCGACATAAATGATTACATTTAATTTTCATGTGATAGAATTCTCTCTATTGTTCGGAAATCTTTATTTAAATAAAAATTCTCTCGTGAATACTCACTCGTGCAAACACCCTCGTCCATTTCTCGGGTGCGAGTTAGCAGATTCATGATTACGCATTGCAGACCGACGGCGCAGGTTCCCGAAAAACCGAAGAGGCCGCCGCAAGGCTCGCCTTCCACACGCGCGCATACTTTGCAACACCTGCAAACACATAAAACTCGGTCAATCGTTTTATATATGTATACAGAGGGGCTATAGCTGTACGCGGGAACACGCTCGATACACAAATCAAGTCAGTTTACGCGCGACAGGCAACTTCAAGCTCATAAAATAACTCGGGCGGAAAGTTATAATTAGACCGCTGCGTGTCACATACATTTTTGCGTGGTAATAAGACGTATATTCATATCCCCGTTGTTTCGTACGTTCATCCTTAGCGTTCGGGATATCAGAATGGCAGAATAATGTAAAAAAAAAAAAAGATTTTTAATTAATCCTTGTCTGTATAAATTTTGCGTACGTGAACAGAAACGAGAAAAGTTAGTTTCTGCGCGATATAAACGAATGGTATTATTAGCACTCGTTGCTATTGTTGCTCGCTGGTAACGTGTATCGGAAATATATTCAGCTCTCGGAATGCTTGGCCTCAGAATCACTGAGGCTCAGTCGAGCTTTTTTTTTTTATCGACGAAAAACGAATAACCGGAAAATTGTTGCCAACATATAAAACGATGAGATAGATGAAACGAACAAGCGGCAGTTACATGCGCATCGCATGTTCAGCTAACCAGTTTACTTCGATTCGAATGTACGGCCATTTGTTTTCGTGTAAGAAATCCTGCGGGCGACAAAGGGATACAAACGTTTTAAAGATATAAAGCGCTCCTTATAACAGCTTTATATCTTCCTTAAACTCGCAAGACAAAAGGATACGGTTTTGTCTGTCGGTTTTTTTTTAAACGGTTAGAATAATGGCGTGAGCCCTTTAGTTTCGAAGTGATATAAGCCTATTATTATATTCGTTAGGAAATAAAAGTTTCGAGTAACAGTTTTAACATTATACGTTGAAAAAAAAAATTGTAGGACAATTTTAAATAGCAAACTTGTAATATAGCCGCCAGATTATATTTAGCGTTTTAATATTTCAAATGTGTTAAAAGTTTTACAAAAATATATGTATACGTATGAAAACATGTAGAAAGCTACATCTACAATTATCAATATTTGTAACAATTATCGATGTAGCACACGCAGTTTTCGAACGAACCACATTGCTACAAGATAGTGAGATCTACAATCCGACGTGTAAATAATCCTAATGCAGGTGCGGTGACATTTGCATTTTTATTTTGAAGAAACTAGACTTGAATCGAGATGTAAGAAATTGAGAAGCTTCTACGTATTATGCAGGTGCATATCACTTTCTCGCGCGCGGCACGTTCAGCAGTAGGGAGCATAGTCTTACGAAGTTCTGAGGGGGAAAAAAGAATGAGAGAAATTGCAAGGCGCAGCCTGCGGCACACCGCACGGAAAATAATCTCGCGGAAAATTGTCAACTGCAACCAGGAATTTTATTACGCCGTCCCAGCAGCGGCAGAAAACGAGGGGTGCCTTCTCCTTCTTCCATGTTCCTCGCCGCTTCCCGTAAAACAATCTACTTCTACTATATAGCTTACAGTCTTGCACATTCATATAAGACGCAAGAAGGTACCTCATGAGGAAGAAGGTAACATAAAGAAGACTAAAAGTTATACGATGAAATGCATTGTTAACCTTAAATAATCAGCGATATTGTAATTGTATTAATTCCATCATAAATATATCTACATAATTTTTACATTATTATAAAATTATTAAATTTTCGATTTTCAAGCTATCTTCATATATATGTATGTATTTTTATATATACATATATTAAATACATGTTCATATTTTTCTATTTCTATATATATATTATTTAAAAAATATTTTAAATGTCAAAAAAATGGTTCTTTGTTTAAAAGCGCAACATAAATATATTTCATTATTACGTTATTACGATATCTTAAACCACACTATTTGCCGGCATTAATTAATGTGTAATCGCTTTTAGAATAATAGATCGGAATAAACTTAAAAAAAGAATAATGAATTCTGTGCAGTTAGTGATGCACTTATTACGTCTGGCAATTGCTAATGCATATATCAACTACCATGACCAACAATGGTGGTGCATGCTAAAATTCCCCGATAGTTTCCCAATATGTTGCTGAACGTGGGGTTTCGTTTCCGCGTTTCGTGCTCCGCGTACCCTTTCGTATACCATCATTATTTCATGGAAAAACTTGCGATCGCGTTTGCCAATTTTCATCGAGCATGAATTTTAAATCCAATCGCATTGGTCAATAAGAAAATATAGTTGCCTTTACAATAGTTGCAAAAATAAATGCAGGCCTGCGAAATATGTAGAAATATGCACAAAATGTGTCATCAAATGTGTATACATCAGATTTTTGACTTAAAAATTAAATTCCTTTCGAATTAGCTAGAGAAATGAAAAGCGAATACTTTTACTTGTCATGAATTTGAAATTTAATCACGACATCTGATTAAAAAGAAACAAGAGCTGTTCGAATAAAAATAATTAACCGCGCTCGCAACAACTGCGATGACGTAGGTCGTCAAAAATAGACTTCATAAAATGCATCGAAAAGAAATATCGTTATTATTTGAAAAATATTGTTATTCGATTTACTTAGAGCCAGGAATGCCGTCGGATTTTCCCGTATGACGGGAAAGTGAAAATTTCTACAGCAATATAATCTGAACGATGTGACTCTTTTCAATGCGAAACGATGAGATTGCGTTCAATGAGATTTGCGAATATCTGATTCGCGATACCCGATTGAACTGGCCGAAGCCGGTAATCGAGACAACGGTACGAGCTTCAGATTCCAAACGGTCTGAGACCGGTGTTTAACGTTATACCGTTTAGATGTTTACGAGGAGCGAGAGATTTCGTTGAAATACATGGCGCGCGGACAGCGCTCTGAGCTTTATCGTGCGTATTGCATTCGCGAAATTATACACATCTCCGTACCGATATTGTAGTACCGAGACATCGCGTATGAGCAAAATAACGCTGGAATGTACGGACGCGCGCAAAAAGCAAACGTAATATACCGACGCTCTCTTTAATGACAATTAAATGGCAAAAAAATGTATTTGTTACGATATGAATTCGCGGTTCTGCCTGTTGCCGTGGCGTCGATACGTCTGGTCGACGCTCGGATAATTTGCATAAAACGACGCTCTTGCGCCCCGTACGTAGAACTCGACGCATAAAACTTTACTCTCTTCGAATTACCTCGTCGTCATTGAGACTACTCGGCTATCGTTCGGTATCGCATCGAACGTTCCGATGGCTGTCGTCGCGATCGTCGCAACGGTCGTCCCACCTGTCCCTCTAAATTGCCGAGAGTCTCGCAAGAACTTCCGGAAATTCCACAGAGCAATAAACGTTAGGTACAGCTATTGAATTCGCAAAGGTCCTTCGGGAAAGATGGTATAACTGTCCGAGACCACTCGGGGAAATTCTTTCTCTACTTCCCGCGCACGCGTGTCGCCTTCCTTTGAAATTCAATTCCGGCCCTCTCGAATCAGCATATTGTACGTATCGACGCGCGCGACTGTATTATCGTGCACATGCTGAAATATCGGAGGAAATACGCGGGGTGAAATAAGACCGGGTACAGAGGAGGGCGGTTGAGAAGCAGAATGCTTGGTGGATAAGCTTTTGAATTGCGCAAGAAAGATTTACCGAGATCCGAGTATGAATTTCGTAAAGAATCCACCTTTGCGAGAATCCGAGTATCGTAAAATATACGGGTAAAACGTCGTAAGGACGTCGAGGATTTACCAATG
This sequence comes from Tetramorium simillimum, assembly GCA_011636635.1. NCBI lineage: Eukaryota > Metazoa > Arthropoda > Insecta > Hymenoptera > Formicidae > Tetramorium > Tetramorium simillimum. The sequence goes on along the minus strand of VBVQ01000113.1, from coordinate 43,137 downwards.
ATATGAACGCACGCCTATATTCTCTCTTCGGCGAAATTCACATTTGCATTCTCTTACCCCGAGATTTAATCTAACGCATAAATCACAGCTCGATCTCAATCCGCGCTTCTCGATCCGGCGCGATTCTTATTCGATTCTCGCGCGCGAGCATCAATCTTTGTCTCGCACTTGAAAAGCAATTACGCTGAAATTGTTCATCTTACGAGTAACTTTCCCGATCGTAAAGAGCCCAGAGGAAAAAAGGAAGAGGAGAAATCTCAATCTCAGCCGCACATTTCTAACGCTTCGAGTAGCTGTGAGGAGAGCCGCGCGCGGCTTTCAAAAGCCGTCTCTCTTCGCCGCCCTCTACTCGTGAATATAGAATAGATGAAAGACTTTCTAATTGCGTATTGTGTAATGTGCCCGGCCGAAGTGGCTGAAATGGCCCCGCGAGTCATCCACCTTATCTCTCGCGAGCGTACCATATCTAATAGAGATATCTAATCAGGATTTGACCTACAATGGATATCTTTGTACAAAGACAGTATCGCTTTTAACGATAAGAATCCTTTGCAGCGTTGAAACTTTGGTACGCGTAAGTTAAATGTTCAAAAGAACTTAATCTCCCCGTGTACATGACCGGCACACGGCACACGTATGATATATCCATTCTCGTATACTTATTACGAGGAGAAAAATCTAGTTTACACATGTACGCTCCGCTCTCGTAACATCCGCCAACATTATTTCGCGCAACAAATGAGTTAATCTTGCAAACTATCGCAGGCTGCCTTTTTTTTTTCTTCCCTCTCTCCCGTCCGGTATGTATAAATAAATACTCGTTAAACCACCTACGTATTGACACGCACGTCAATCTGATTTTATAATACGTTGTTATCGCAGACTTACATGAAGCTGCCGTCGATCGATGCTTCATACGCGCTCGCGTGAAGTGGAATTTATCTTGCTACTTTCCTCGCAAATATTTGTTAAAGGGGATGTAACCTGTACATTCCGCTCTTGTACTAAAAAGGCGATAATACTCGCAAGATTGTATAGTTTGCAGCGCGCTTTATCACGCAATACGATTGTATACTGCGATACGTTGCATTTTATATTTGCATTAAATAACGCTAACGGCTCTTATTTTACTTTTATTCTAATGTAATTGACGATGGTATCATTTCGTCGCGGAGGCGAACATAATTCATGGGATAAATGTAAATTATGGCGAGCTTTAGCGTGCAATGATAATTATAATACTGTAACGTTGATACACGTTATTTTCTCAAATTGCAAAATTTTTCGAATCTCTCGTAGTAGGTGCTTATTAAGTTCATTATACATTATTCTTAACGGTCCCCATTTACTAGCGCGCGAACCTGTTCTGCATCAGGTTGTTTGTATGGGCCATAAAACACAAGCGTACACCTAAAACTCAGGTGCACACCCCACCTCCGCGTTCGAATATATATGGTGTATAATATACATTGTGTATATAGACACACAATGGCGTAACAGCGTTCGCTCGCGCGCGCCCCTGTGTGCGTGGGTGGGTGAAAATAGACCCAAGGGCATGGATCTCGCGTGTCGGCCGCATGGATATCGAACACGTCGATGATAAACGCTATCGTGTAACATTTCGAGGCTGCGCCATCCTTAGCGCGGTGTAAGCCCACCTTGTGATGTGCGCGCGGTTTACCTTTATAGGTAAACACACCGCTCCTGCCCGGTCTCTCTGCAAATGAGTCGCTAACGCGAAAACGCAATTCGCGCACGAGGAGCGGAGACAAAGGTGGATGAACAACAAAGGACGGCATTTTCTCGCTGCCTGGAGAAAAAAAAAAAAAAGCGCAGGTAGCGGGGCCTTATTGTAGCGCGCGTTTTAATTGCTCGCTGTACTCGGAACTAATTACAACGCGTAGTAGAACACAATTGTGTACGGCGGAACACAAAGAATCCGACTCCCGAGAGTTTCAAATTGAAAATTATGTTTTTGCGCAGCATATGGCATCTTTGCGGCGGAGAAGACGCAATGGCACGTAGCATGCAAATCGCGTACGTGATGTGACCGAGGGTACAGTGCGCTTGCATTATAAAATCCTACTTTTTTTCTCCTCCCCTCCTTGAATTATCGAAGTTTATTAAAATACCCTCCGTAAACGCAACGTTTCCACGGTTACTGTTTTTCCCCGCATATTGCGAATAGTTGGACTGTACAGCCGATTGCCCGGTGGAGGAAAAAAAAATCAAGGGTAAAAATAATAAACCCGCTGATATCCTGAGAGTAAAGGATCTCGCTAACCGAGGGGGATGGGAAACGCGCGAACGGCTACATTCCGACTCGTTGGTATTTCGGTATCCGCCGCTCCGGAGATCTCTTTGAGCGGCGAGGGTAAACGTCGCCGTACCTGCAGGGGTCCCAGGTGAGGCCTCCGGGACAGTCCTCGTTGGTGAGAACGTCGCACTCCAGCGGCGAGCACACACACGAGAGAGCCCTCGCCACCGCGAGCGACAGTACAACAATGCCGCCTAGGAGGAGCAACGGGGCCCTCATTTTGCTCTCGTCCCCGTCGATCCCGACGGCCGGCCCGTCGTCGATGTTCTCCCGATGTCCTCTCTATTCCCCTGTCTTGTATCCACCCGACACCAATTACGAAACGAACACGAGGCTGTCCATCGCGCTTAGTTCATCCCGAAACGTTTGCACGCCACGACGCGTTCGGTCCTCGATTTGTCACACGCGCACGATAACGGAGGACGTCGCTTTCTTTCTCTCTCTTTCTATATATATGATAAAGAGCTGTTCATCGGGAGAGAAGAGCAGTCACGAGATGTGATGCCTGCGTTGCTGAATAATGTCCGGGGTAACGTAAAGAAAAATGCGTCGATCTACATTTTACCGCTCACAGTTCGCTGGAATTTCGCGTTCACCCATTTTATCGAGCGAAATGACGTTCGGATGGAAAGAATAACGTGATATTTCGCATACGCGATTTTACGATAATATCGAAGATATGTATCTCGCCCAAAAATCTCCGCTAATGACAAGGGTTCAGGATTCTAGGAAGATTATTTATAAACGAGAGATCGAAATAATGAAACGAGGAAAGTATTTCGGCATCGGGAATTTGTTTAAAAAAAAATTGTTCAACAGTGTCGTGTTAGGTAAGAAAATTAATCTGGAACTGCATATCTCCCGTCTGAAAGACCAGCATTTTGCCATACACGTTATTTGGAAACTGATTCGAAAAATAAAATATCCGAATAATACACACGAGTCCGCTTCAAGAGCGTAAATAAATGAAGATTGAATATTTAAATCTCTAAATTGTTCAAATCTGGACATTTCTGTCTTATAAATACTAAAGTCGGATATCTCCCAGCTAGGTTTTCCTTGTCACAAATTGACACAAGAGAACTGTGCTAAATTTTATATAAATAAAACTTATTATAAGAAATAGGTAAATCTATATTGCCTATATTAGATATTATCTATATATTAATGAAAAATCGAATCGTATTAATAAAGAATTGAATTAATATTTCAATTAGATATATTAATCGCATTAATATCCAATAAAAAATGCATTAATATATATCGGGATAAAATATGACGGATATCCTTCATTATTCATGGCGCAATTCGATATAGGAAAAATAAGATTGCTCTTATTTCAGAAGATACACAACTGCATATCGGACTATTTTTAACGACGTGAGTGACGGAAACGACCCGAGCTACACCAATTCCTGGGTGGAGAATAGTTCGCTCAAGGACCGCATACTATAATAGGGACTGCATATATCAATCCTGAGTGGAGAATAGTTTATCCGCGATTGCACACCGTGAAAGCACACTATGAAGTGAGACCTATCAAAAGGTTGTCGAGCACCGACAACCGAACTTGCGGCGTACTCAAATTACACGGGCACATGCACCCACGGCTCGGAGATGCGGCGAACATCCGCATTGCCGTGTGCAGCCGCGATGCGGGCATCATCGTGGACGAAAGCGTGAAAATATTGACACCGCCGGTCTAAATTACGTAAATACGCGAAGGGAATGCAAACCTCGCTCGCCCCTGTTTCTCGACAAGATGTCGACTGTACGGAGAAAAGAATCGCGATGTGAAATTATGCGCGAGTACGATGCGGAGAATCAAGATTATTCCTCGGTCGGAGAGACATCGGAAAATCTTCCTTCCCAATTAAAGATTCGAGAAAGTGAATTAGCAACAAGTGCGAGGGACGGAGAATTCCGTCAGAGCCACGTCAAAGGAAATCGGTCGTCGGCGGCCGACGTTCCCGGAGCACTTTCGAGAATCGAGGCCGAATCGTCAGGGTGACGTCCGCTCGCTCATTCGTCTCGCGCCTGGCGCAGACTCGCGTCAGACCGCTGATACATAAACCCGAACAAGCTACTGCACTTATAAGGAGGAGACGGCGTATCACCTGTTACAGAATTGCATTATAGATCGAACGCTCGTACAACCAGCATACCGTCGGTCGCCCGACGAATCGTTTCGCTGGGGCGAATCTCGCGTCCGCGGAGAGAGACGCGGCGCTAAGTGCGGCTTAACGACGGCACAAGATCGGGGGACGCGTGTAATTCGCGCGAACCATGTCAAGGGAAGGGAAGAAGGATGAAATCAGTTATCGCCGGCATCGGAGAGCGCGAGGGGGCCGTTGGATCGATCCCCGGAAACTTTCGCTTCGACGGCTCGCATAGTAATTCGCGCGACGCGATCTCCTGCCCCGCTTCTACCCCCCCTCGTCACGCACGTCGTGCCGACATCGTGCACCACGGGGTCGCCCGCGAGGAAGAGAGAATCACTCGGCTACGTGGTGAGCTACGAGTGGGCAGTACGCGAAGCGCTCCGCGTTCAAGACGAACGTGCACTGGCCGCGGCGACGGCGAGCGTCTCCGAAGCGCGGCGCCCGGCGCCGCGACGCGCGACCCGCGTCGGCGCCCTGACACGCGACCACTGCCGTCTCTTACCCGCGGGTGAATTCCCCCCCCTCCCGTCATTCCGCCAAATCGCGTATCCAGTTTATGATTTTTAATTGGCGGCGTTGTAAAGAGTTAATTAACGCAATGCTGCGCCGGGGATTTATTTGCCGTTACGCTATACCCGATATATATCGCCCGTTATATTAACTCGGAACAGTGCAACAATAGCGCCATAATAGCAATCGCGAAATCAACAGCCGCTTTGTATAAACACTAAATAGTTTTTTTTTTTTCAACAGTGCATGGTACAACGTTCATTGTCAAGAATCACACGCGGTGGCAATTTAAATAACGGGAGCATCAAAGTTGTACCTGGAAATTGTTATCCGCTGTGTTTTTTGTGCTGCAATTCGTTGTAATAATTTCCGACGCGCACTGATTACAAGTTCAAAAATGCGCCTGAAAAATAATTCTTCCCGATCGCGAACTACAAATAATATACGTACGTGTATAAACATTTACATTATTACGGACGGTATAAATAATAAGAATAACAAAAAATAATACATTGTTAGCGGCTAATACGCGAATATTGCAATCAGCGATTATCGACCAAAAAACACGCCTGTCCAGCGCTGCTCGCGAGCTAAATTCTTCTTCAGCGTTCTTTTCTGTTTTCTCTCAGTCTCGTTCTATCGTTTCGCACAGCGAGACGAAGAGCATCGGCTCCAGCGTCTACCCTTTTCGGTTTTCCCTCTGTCTCGCTCTACGAGACGACAGAGAAAGAGAGAGAGAGAGAGAGATGGAAGTGTTTAGCTCGCGAAGAGCAAAGTTGGACAGGCCCAGGCCAAAAAGAGGGTGGCAAAACACGGCGTACATTCTCGTCAGGAGCGTTTCCGCGAGTCGCGCGTCATCCGGCGATATCCCGCGGACGAGACCGGCCGTCAACGTTCTTCTCTGGCCAACGTCGCGGATCCTAAGTGTGATAAATGTCCGCGAGCGAGCCGGGCGGCACGTCGGGCAGCGGCGCGTTTTCGCCACTCTTCACCTGGCGCGAGCGATTTTTCTCCGGCACGTGTGTTACGCGCCGTAACTCGCTCCTTAATGCCTACTGGATGGAGCTGGGCTATTGATCATCGAGATCCTCCTCCTCCTCCTCCTCCTCCTCCACCCCCAAAATAGCCGGGCCGCACACCGGGCGCGCAACGCAAAATGAAATTCCGACCGTTAATTAGCGATATCAAGTGTATTCTGATCAATTGTTATTTAATTGACGTTGCCGCACGAGTTTCATTACGTTGCTGAATCTAATATCCGGGTTCGTTAAATCTCCAGCCGAGGGAAAACTAATTTCAAGATGGCCGCAGTGTTTATCGTTAAAACATAATGCCGAGAAGTGGAGCGCTCTCGACGACTATTAATCTTACCGACAAATTATGCAAAAGAAGCGATTCTAATAAATGTAATTCGATCTGATTTTTAAAGCGTGAAAAAATGCAAACGCTTCCATCGCTCTGATAGAATATCTCGGTTAATATTCGAAAGTTTAATAATATACGTAATATGTTATATAAAATATATATGTTTGATGTAAAATATAGACATACTGGGGGTAACGAAGAACGCGGCATATATTTATAAAAAATATGTCGCCGCTCAGTCACTCGAATGTCACGTTATTCCGCGGAGTGATGCAAAACGGAATTCCCAAGCAGGCAAGAATAATCGCTCTCGCGAAGTTTCGTGTTGTCCCCGAAATGATATATACAGCGTGTATCTCTGCCCCGCCGAGTTCCAGCCGCCGCGTATCTTGAAGAATATTAATGGCGGAGGAAGCACGTCGCGGGAGAAAAAGCGCTCCATCAAGATAAAGGCTAATTCGCTCGTAATATCCCTCAAATCTTTATTCTTACCCGCCCGAGTAACTTTCTCCCCTCCGTAAACGCACTTTCGGCCCGACGCTCGAAAGTGAAATGCGGCATTCGCGGATATATCGTGGTCCGCCATATTTTACTCTAATAATGCAAAATTAATCGTAATTTCCGCTCATAATTTACCGCTCATTCGTCCACGGGAGTACAATGGTTAATGCCTCAGAATCGTAGTTTTAGCCAGACTCGTAAATTGCGCGGTCTTATTTTTTTCCTCGTTACTCGGAGACAACATGGCAGAGGTAGAAACGCGAGATCCCGATCGAATATTCAGACCGATTGACGCTCGCTCGCTCGCTCGCGTCGAAGGCGCGCCGGAATTCGTCGGACAAGTAAATTGCGAGTAACTGCAGTTGCGAACTGGGGACTTACGTTAGACGAACTCGTTAGACGAACAGGATTTAGGCGGCTCGCGATCGCAATCACGGACGATACGATCTTCACAACCTTTCGTTGTTACGCGGCGCGAAAGGACTGAATTCAAATTGAAGAAAAACTTGCAGCGCGGAGGAAGCGCCGGTTCGGTTCGGTGGCGACATCTCTGCGCCAAGCGTCGCACTATTTCGTTTCTGATTCAGAATGCTCCAACGATCGATTCTCAACGGTCGGTCACGTGAATTGATTCAATTACCATTTTATCATCGAAAATGTATTAAATCTTTTTTATAGTTCCCTAATAAAAAGTATAAGAGATGAAACACAAGAATTATTGTATAAGTTATCATAAATAATTATTTTGTATTTTTTTACAATGTTTTATGTAATTGAATAAACGAATCGCTGCCGGTTCGCCGCATTTGCTTCGGGAGTGTCGTTCGAGTAATCGAACTAAAAGACTTTTTCAAAGTTCATTTCTTTCGTAAAAGACTTTTACTGTTCAAATACAAATATTGCGCTTACTACGTACTGCAATGACGTCAGATTCGTCAGCCACTCAAATTTGCTACCTCGCCCCTTGTAACTGTTCACTCCCTCCATGTTGTTACAGCAGCACCGGTCAGTCATATGCGTTTACTTACCGCTGTAGATATTGCCCGCCAACACCAAATTTGTGGTTATGTGAGACCTGTTAACGTTTATGTGTGTTTAAAACAAGCACGTAGGATTGTAAAGTAAAAAATATATTCTTACAACCGTATACGACTTATTTGTCCGTGTAAAAAGTGAAAATTTTGATACAATTTTGAATACAGTAATAATATTTTCAACATGGAAGTAGCTCCAATGGGCAACTTGCCGTAAGTATATTATTTTTATATCTCATGTGATTTTATTTGATCGAAATAGGATATCTTATTTTGGAACGAATAAAAATGTTTATCAATCTTATTTCAATATTATTTTGAATAATATCGTTTTTCTTACACGATCTATAAATGATCTTAATTGTATTGTTATCGGGGCAATGTAAAAGAAATAATTAAGTAATAATAATTTCTGAAAAGTTGCAGCAAAGATTTATGGTCTATCATATCCGGTACGACATGCTGTTGCGCTAAAGAGACTGTCGAGGAAGAAATAAAGAATGCCACTGTTTTACTCAAAGAAGGGCTGCAGTTTTTTAAGCCGTATACAGATACATCGTTGCAAAGCATTGCCAAAAGAAATCCACCCCCTTTACAGCAAATGTACGATTTGATTAATAAACTCGCTCCCCTTCTGGTAAGTTTGTCTCACTTGTAAATATAAATTATTTTCTGATTTATATTTATTGTAACTTAATTTTAACATCTGTATCATGTTTTTGATTTTTGCAAGAATTTGGACGCCACGATTACCTGGGATCTAGTATGTAATTTTGTGTCCTACGAATACAGAAACTGCGCAGAGACCTTTGCATCACAGCTCTCTGATCTTACTTCTATAAGAGCATTGATCGATGATATTTGGAATTTTTATTACTCTGAAAGAGTGACGTTGATAAAATGCCTTAAACTTATGATCGAGTATAAAGATAACGAAAGACATCCTCATCACAAAGAATTTGCAAAATTCTTTAGTGAGATTCTAATGAGAAATTTGCTTGAATCTGTACAAAAGCAAATAGAAGCATTGAAATTTATAAATCCTCCTACCCGGTCGCAATTCTGTACAGAAGATCATTTACATCGATTATATAATAGTACTTTAATTGAAATGCGTGAGCTGCTTCATATATTGACAGTGATTGTACATGATATGCATGTTCCTAGTGACGAATTTGCCAAGTTTTACGGTAGTATCGGGGTAAGACTTATACTTTAAAATATTTTATATTCTCAGAACGCTGGAAATTTTACTCAAATAGCAAACATTTTAGGGTGAACCTAGACGATTAGTCAGTACAAAAAGCCATGAAGACAAAGAAGCCATCACTAAAAAGATTGAAGAAATACAGTACAGTCAAATAGCATTATTACTTGTAACATTGGATATAGATAAGCAGTAAGTTAGATCATGTAATTATTTAAAAACTTCTATTGTAATAATTTTATTTGTATATTCGTTTTATTGTGTTATTGTGTTTTCTTTCTAGTTCTGATATAGAAGACTGGATAAGTGGTGTCAGAAGCAATATGCAAGAGATCTTTGAGCACAAGTGTGTTCGTGAAAGTTCACCACAAGATGGACCGTTACTCTTGTCATGGATGCTAGCAAATTATGCGACTGATCCGGACAATATAGACACGTTAAATCGTTACAGACCTTTTGGCGTCAAGGCCATACAACTTGATGTATTCCAGTATCTGCGAGATTTGATAAACTGCGAAATGTTTCAAGAAGAGACCTATTATGCTGAAGTTGTGCGAAGCAGCGTTTATAATCTTCTCTCCTTAGTGTGTGTCTTTGTTGATGAAGATCGATTAAGTACTTTGAATGGTATTTTTGATGCCATGGCTGCCGTAGTCAAGTTTCCAGAATGCGCAGCTAGATTCTGGAATGAACCATATGATAATATATGGTCGATTTATAAAGTTGCCAAAGAATTATATCCTTACAAGTTCGAACCGTTAACCAATATAGCTATTGGTTTGGCATCCACAACAATTACAAGTGCCAAAAAGGTAACATAAATTATACATATTGAATTCATTTCATGAAATATTTAAAATTTATTGTGCGTTATATGAAATCAATTATTCTTTATTTAGATCATGTCAGAGTTGGATAATCTACAAACAGTGACTATAGAAGTTCCTCGTCAAAGAGATCATAGTAAATCGTTCCGGCCATACGAAGCAGATTGTACAATTCAAAAGAATTCGTTTACTATACCCAGTAACTGCATACGTGAGAACATTACCGTGCTGTCCAACGAGAAGGAAGTAGTTTTGTTTCGTACAAAGGCAAGTTATTGGGATGCTTTGCATCATCAAATAGAGCAGTTGTTTTCTCAAGCGAGTGGCGGAATTGCAAATATCAGTGCGGTAAAGACTGATTTACCAGAAAATGTTTGTCAAGGTTTGAAATTGTTGGAAGCATTGTTGGCTAAAGATATTGAGATACCATCGAGCATGGTTGCTCCCACCGAATTAAGTTTCGAAATTATTAATCGGTTCTCATATCCAACATTACCACCGAATTTGTATAAAATCGTTGCCGTCTGCATTAGCATTTCATCAAAATTGGTTTTGAGATATCCCGAAGACATTCTCACGCGAATGCGGTCCGGTATTTATCCAAAATTTAATAATTGGTATCAAAAGCCGTTAGACTTTGCGGAAGCAATTTCTTTCGATAGCGGTCTTATCGCGTCGTGGCTCTCGGGTATAGAAACTATCGAGCATACGTATCCCGTTCTGCGCGCGTTTCTAGATACGCTGTACAATTATCTAATCGCCAAACATAGTAAGGAAGCCATGTATACCATTGAAATACCAGGTATGGTATTTCTGCTACAAGCTGTGTTACCTAAACTGGACTCCTGGTATTTTGAATCAAATGCAGAAAGAATCGACTTATGGCTAAAGAGTATGTTTTGCATCCATCGAGCTCTGGATTCAGCTTTACCTAAAGACGATATTCGCAACGAGTTGCAACTTGTTGTAGTGTACAGTTTGCTCTACTTAGAGCCACGTCACGCGCTGCTGAAATTACTTCGGACGGGCGAGCGCACATTGCACAACAAAATGATCACCGAGACAAATTGGATCAGTGGAAAAGGATTCAAGATTATCAAGACTGTAGAACTAGCTCTGTCAATAGTCAATCGATTGTTAATGTTTAGAAAATCTCTGGATCTAGAATTAGGCGACAGGTCGCCCCTCGAAATTGCTTTGTATTCCTCTCCGAGAGTACCCAATGGACTTCTTATAGTACCAACCATTGTTAATTATCTGTACGTTTGGTTTAGCCCTTCGTTGCAAAAAATGGCTGTAAGATTATTGAAAAAATTCGCGGAAGAATTCTCCATGTCTTTGCTCGTTTGCATGGGAATGGATGGAACATCTATACGAGAAACTTTTGCATTTCGATTAACTTTGCCAACATGCGCGATTGAAGTCAAAGTCGCTATCTTAGAATTGGTCGCCGTGTGTTTGGAGAAACAACCTGGTTTGACGGAAGCTCTCTTCAACATCATGCATCAAGCAGAGCGCAAGAGGATCTTCCCACGCCCAGCCGATGAATTTCTCACTGAGGGTTGTAGTCAGTTCTTGGACTCATATTTAGAACGAATGTACAAAGAAGATGATATTGTGTGTGATAAATTGTACGACAGCACGATGACAGTATTGCGCGCCATGTGGTATTACAGAAATGAGATTCTTGTCAATTTCTTTCGGAAACGAGAGAAATTCTGGAGCCACCTATTCGCGCCGCTTTTTAAAACTTTGGTGCCGGGTGCGAAGGGTTATTCTCAATTGTTAGATGTAATTACATTAGAATTGTATAAAAGCCCACTGTTAGAGAATAATTTCTCGAAGAGTCTAAAAGTGTTATTGGCCAAGTCTAAGGATCATTGGAAAAAATTAGCTATGTACGTTCTCGATGTTCCTGCAAACGGCGAAGACGAGAATAACAAAGAGCCGCGCACAAAGCAAGAAAGACTCATAGAACCGTTGTATGAAATTAATTTAGAATCTTGGTACCACTTTATCGTTATGCTGACTGACGAACGAACGGCGAAAAATTACCCGATTAACGTAACACAGGCGCATCTTTTAACTCAGTTGGCTTTGGATTCTCTATTGGAGCGAGTGAAGGAACCCAATGATTCTAGCAGTGGCAAGATCCCGATGTTACTGGCTTCCTTATCCCTGAGGTGCATCACCTCCTGGAAACAGATGTGTGTCGGTGACTCGAGGATTTTTAAAACCAGGCTGTCGCAACTCACCCAAGAGATAGCGCAGACTTATCGCGGCTTTGGAAAAGCCCTACGACAGACAATGATCTCGTTGCTGCTTGGATGCGTGCAACTTGTCAAAAGTACCCTGGCCGAGGATTCGGCCAGCCTGGAATATCTTTTAGCGCACTCCTGCACGATTGCTATTTGTGAACTGGAGGAATTGAAGGAAGCTGCTCTTCAGTTGGAACGCCGAAAGCAGCAATTCTCTGTCGACCTCAAGATTGATGAAAAAGGCACACAAAAGAAGACTGTTTGTCACAGCGCGGAGACACTTCGTGGTATACGAGAGAGTCTACCGGCGACGTTAGCTATCAGCATGGTGACGCAACTGCTACGATCATATGTCGAACGGAATGTAAACTTCAAGCATCGCCTGAGAGCCAGTTGTGTGCAACTTCGTCAAATGATACCCGAACTGATGGTATGCGTCGGGTGTACGCTTCAGAAGTACCCGTATATGAAGTTCAGCGCGGCGGCACTGAGCTTGCTGGGCGTTATATCACGTTCGCCGTACTGTCCGTATCCTATCAACGACAATGACATTTCTAAGCTGTGGCTTAGCTTGATTCCACCGGCAGACATCTCCAACAGCATGCTCGACTCGCTGTACGACGATTCGGCGAATGGTAAATGGCGTTGCCAGGACTGGTGGCCGTTGTACACTCTAGGCTTGGAATTTCTGATAGGTCTGATCAGCAGCGAGACGCACATGATGTTTGTTAATCATATAATTGTTTTCTTAAATTCTCACGAACACCAATTGATGGTGGTGTCCACGTTACTAAGGCATACCGCCGATTTACTGGCCGCTGATCTTATACAATCACTAGTCGCTCTTATACATACTATAGCCACGCAGACATACATTTGGAATGCAATTCAACCAAGCGTCCGCGAGACTCTTATCAAGTGCATGTATCTGGCGTACGATAGTACGGTGAACCTGTTGCTGAGACCGCGAATACTCAAATTCATCATTGACGGCATCAGTGTGGAGAGTGCCGAAGAGCTCGAGTCCTGCGACAATCTGTTGCCCAGCGGCGAACTGAAACTGCTGGTGAACAAACTGATCGTCATAAACACCACCTGCGCGCTAAGCTTCGTTCACTTCTCGCCGAAATTGAATACCCTGGTAGATACGATATATACTCAGGATTACTGGTACACGCCGATGGCCGAAATGAACTTTGGGCCGCCGCAGATGAGCATGAGCTCCGGTCCGCAACTTACTTACGGCACGATCATCAGCTCAACGCAGCTGTTCACCCAGGCTCTTCACTCCCGCTCGCAGCCCGTCGCCGTTTCGTTACCCGCGTCCTCGATGTCGCAGTCCGGACGCGACGATAAAACGGATTCCGCGAAGAAGGAGTGGGAACGCGCCGCGCCAGAAAATCTTCGACGTATGCATACGAGCAAAGATTTACGACGAATCATTCACGCAGCCTCAGCTTCGACTTCCAGAACGTCACCCAATATCGGCGGAGAATTACTGGGATACGTCAGTGGTCTAGACGTCACCGTGTCATTGCTCAGCAGTCCTAGACTCGTGCGTCGACCCTACGATCCATTGATATGCGAAAACACCATTCTCTCGAGAGCAACCGCCCTGGCAACCGGTAGACACGTCACGAAGAGCAGCGGCAGCGGAGCTGCCGCCGCTCCGGGTAACGGTAGCCCAATCATAGCGAGAAATCACAGATTTAGCGATCCATGGTTCGAGTCGATGGAAGAGAACAATACACGATTGGCACTAGAGATCAATCTTATCCTGATACTGTCACAAGCTCTGGAAGGGGTGAAAAGCCCCAGACTTGCTTTGCGAGATCGTCAGCTTATAGCACGGGAGACCGCTACCGAGCTAGGAGTCTTCTTTGATTTCCTCGAACATCGCGGTACTCCCGATATCTGGCAGGTGAAAGGTTCCCTGATAGACGCGGATACAAGAAGTTCCCGGACGATTCAAGATACGAGTGATCCGACACAAACAAATTTACCGGCGAGGCTCCAGAAGGACAGTACCATTGACAAAGCACCGGTGTGCCTGCCCGATCACGAGAATTCTTCAATGGAGATGAATCAAACTGAAATACAAGAGAAAAGACTTGACGACAGTGTCCTCACCACTGGCGTTTTCAAAACGAATGTCAGCAGTGTGCAGTTCTTACCGTTAATGGGGAAATTACTTAAGACAGTTGTCGAGTCGTTGGACTCGGCACAATTTCGATAAACAGTATTTTTATTTAAAACGTAGTTCTTAATATATAATTCATCATCCTGGAATGGAACTAGACCCGTGCATTCTGGAATAATGAATATAAATGGTAAATACATTAAGAGCTACGTTTTTATACATTAAAAACTACCATCTTTTTTACATAATGTAAGTAAATAAATTTGACATAATTGAGCATGTGTGATATAATTGAACACTTGCGTGCCTGTTATTTTGCGAAAGATTAAAAAAAAGTTTGCTAATGTTATTCGATAATAAACATATTATTCATATTGTATGTTATAACATAAAAACTACATGTACATAGGAATAATGAAACATTGATGGAGAGTAAAGAGACCAACAGGAATCTAAAGAATACAATATTCAACATTTCTAATTTAACCTGTGCTTTTTTTTTATCAACACTATTTATAAATGATTAAACATAATATAATGCATATCCAGTAAATTAGAAATATCTCGTGTTTCTTAAATAGTTTTCTAGGAAAACGTGGAAATACAAACTATATGATTTTATACACAGCCAACTACTTAACGAGGGAAACGAATGATTAGGATCGCTATACTTCGCGTATCCTTTATATTAAAATAATAATGACCATGTTTCTATTGACTTTCATTTTAACTTTATCATTTCAACATTTATCAGATTCCATTTTGTCGTAATGACAATGACATTCCGCGAAATTCCGTATTATACTTTTTACAAATTTATTGCCGATCCGAAGACAAACATTCGGACAAATTGAATTATAATCAATTACATTAATTATACATTACAATGATTTATCCATGAAAATGTACAATCTCGCATTGTATAATACTACTCCACTTCTCTGTCGAATACTGGCGCTTTCCAACGAGTCTCTTTTAAAATGTCTTTCTTTTTGTATGGAATATCTCTAAGTTCATAAACAGAGAGAAGAAAAATAGAGAAAGCTACAGTGACCCTCGTTCGTTTTTTGCCGCGTTTTCAATTCAATATTCAATTTGTATCTTTAATATTACATAGAATATATACTCTAACGCTCCACGCAAAAACGTGTCCCTCCGTTTTCCGCATCACTATACAACATCGCGCACTCGCGCTAAGGACGATTAATAATTATATTACGCGCGATACAGTATAAAAATATAATCCTTGATATTAACGAATATTATGCGTTACGACAATAGTGATGGTGCGAGTGCCGAATTAGGCACACCGCGCAAGGACATCCGTCGCCTTTCAGGATGAACACCTGAAGGTCGGGTTAGACGCTAAGGGGGCAGATGAGGTAAAATGTTCTCGGGCGAGGGTGTATCATGAGAATCATTGTTTCTGGATGATGTCACTCGTTGATGGTAGTAGTTATTAGAGACAGCAGTAGCGGCAACTGTAGCGGCAGGAGCGGTGGAACTAGTGGTAACTGTATTCGTCGAGCCGAGTGCTGTGACCATTGCTGCAGACGTAGTTGCGGTGGTGTTTATCGTTATTGTTGTGATGACTGAAGAGGTAGGTTGACTTCGCGACACTATACCACTCCACGCTAGGGGGTTCACACAACCCGATTCGGACGGGGGACAGTCCGGATGACGAGTCGATGGCGGACAATACGTCGGTGTGGTTAAAGCGCTGGAATTGCATATTGACGAGGACATTGTAGTTGCGGCTGATGTTACCAAGGGTGGTGGTGGTGGAGGCGGTGGTGGCGGGGGTGTTGGACCGTTAACATCCGCCAATGGATCGACCGCATTTCCATCCCAAGCATCCGTTGATTTGGATTCGTCGTTGTTGGTCACGCTGGTGCTCGATCTTTGCCGCTTGGCATCACCATACAGCAAACAATGAACATTCGGCGAACTGCTACGGTCTCGCACTCCCTCTTGCTCCTCGAGGAATCGGTCCATATAGTCCCTGCTTGCGATTTAATAGTTCTGTCATTCACGCTTGCAGTAATTGTATTAACAAAAGCAATTACATTGTAAAGTGTATTATTGGGTAATGTTATTGAATGTTAAGTTAGAGAGTGTTAATTTTTTTTTAATAGATTGGATGTCGCATGCGAGCGCGCGTATATATTTAAAAAATTTTTATGTTTTAATGTAAAGTTATTCAGAAATTGCGATAGAGAAAATACTCACGTGATACCGGGATGCAGAGCATATTTTTTCTTTTCTAATCGAGCTTTGTACGTAAATATGTCATGTCGCTCCGTTTTCTTCCATAAGTAATAAAATTGTACTAACTCTCCGACCGATCTTGTTCTCACCTAGAAAAGAACAAAATTTGCTATAAAGTTTACCAAGTCACAAGGCAATAACTTGTATAAATGTATTACTTTAATTGTGTTACTTTAAATATATTATAAATATATTTAATATATATTATAAAAGAGTATAAATATATTAAATTAATTGCATGGTATGTGATTAAAATCATTTTCGCTCGATTAAAAAAGAATTATTCTACAATAGTTTTTATTGTACTATACAATAAATAGCAGCGCGTTTCATACAGTTGACAAAATTAAGCAACATTGTCAACAATGTAATTGTATTTTTATTTATTATTTTAATAAATTAAAACCACTCTATTCTTAATATTCATTTTCAACTTTAATCATTTCAACATAAAAATTTTAATCGTGTGTATTACATACTTTATTTTTCTGTATAAGATGAAAATCCTTTCCATAGGCGCGCAATCCAGACTCAAAATTGTGACATTCCTCTTCTGACCATAGGCTCACTGCATCCGTAGGAGGAAGTACGTTCATTCGACGTCTTCGTAATGCTTCTTCGAGATTGTAACCACATTGCAGCAGAAGATACAAAGCTTGCTCGTCATCTCTGATATGTGAGCCAGCCGGCAAGGAACCACCCTTTACCGCCGGAAGTTGGGCGCGTTCTAGAAATTCTTCCGTATCCTCCTCGGATATATGGCTGGGATCCCATAACATTTTATCCTCATTTTCATACGGCAACGCGTCGTCGTAACGACACAAGCCCTCCGGTATCGCTGCCTGATAGTCAGTACCAACCATGATGGTTTTCTTCCACTCTTCCTCGTCCGGACTGTAATCACAGTCGTCTTCTTCCTCCTCACTTTGCGGCCTTGACACACTTCGTAACAATCTCGAACTGCCACTGCCTATTCCCGCACTAACTATCCTATCTTCCGGACCATCGATCGCGCCGCTCGCGCTACCTTCCTCGATAATGCTGTCGGTAGCACTGGTGCCCCCTAAATTAACTATACCATCGCACGCAACAGCATTAGCACTTCCGGTTGTAGGTGACGCTCTAGTTTTCTTTCCACTTCCGCTTCGCGTGCCTGTCATCGAGCCGTCTTCGGTCTCGACATCTTCATCGTCGTCCTCGTCGTCATCGAGTCTACGTTTTCTGCTATCCCTGCTACCCGGTCCGATGCCGCTCGTGCTTTTCGTCGTTGTTCCCGACAACGACGACGTCTTATCCTTCCCCTTTACCAACATTTCTGTGTAGAATTGCTTAAGGTCCGGCTCGTTGCTGGTCGCATCGGCATCAGCCTCGTCATCGTCGTCATCGTCATCCGCATCGTTGTCACCCTTGTCCGAGTACCGCTCCTCGGTCTCGGGATCGCCGCTTCCAGATGGCAGCATCATGTGATCGGAACTGTTTGAATTCTCCGTCGAGGCGTATCCGTACATGGCAAGTAGATCTTTCAGTGGCATATCACCTTCCTTGCTCAAAGAGACAGAAATAGATCATTATTACATCAAGCGTACTTTAGGGACTAGACATGGAAATCTCACTACGAGAACGCACTTTGAGTCCAAAGTGTTGCGGAAACTTATCATAATTGTAATTATTTATGGGCTCGACTTTTTCATTTCTCAGGCTTGATCCTAGAATAGTCGGGATCAGAATTTTGTTACAAAGTGACAGATGCATAATACATATGTGCAAAAGTGACCGGCACTAGATACTGCGGGGGTTATACCTTTTGCAAATTGGACAACTCGTTGTGAGAATCCTCGCTACCTTCTAAGGCTTCTTCCTCGTCCAACGTTCGTTCGTCATCAAAATCATTTACCATCATTTCTGTTGCAGAACCCATATCATAATCTCGATCTGCCCTGTAAGGAACGCCATGCCGTTACCATGAATGAAAACGTCGCCTCGGCTACACGGTTAAAATCCTAGGTCTACCCCGGTACAACAGCGAGACAAGTGTTATCCCTAACAGTTAGTCGCTACGCAAGTGGATGCGGACACTTACATGATTCTACAATCCCTATTCACCGAGACGGGAGCGTAACACACAAACGGTATATACACACATCACGGCACCGACGCAGCACCGGGAATGCACGTTCACCACAACGTGTACAACACCACCACCGCTACCCCGGGCAGTCTGGCGCGTCGTGCGGACACAGGAGTCGGCGGTGAGTTCAAGACTCGATTTCAGTTCGACTTGAGTGTCCGACGGGCGAAAGAGACATGAGACAAGGGTTTTACATTCGGAGACCGCCGCGGGGCTCTAACCTCAAACCTCGGACGTGTCCAACGGGTAGGCGGTGCTCCCTACGTCCCGACTACACCGGGCCCCCTCACAATCTCGTCGACGGCGGCACCAGACCGTGTCCGCGAAACGCCACTCGTCGAGCGCCCCTGGCTCTCGCGCGCGCGTAGCAGTCCTTCTCTCTCTCTGCGGTCCGTCCTCGTACGCGCGGGCGACAACAAACCCGTCCTCTCTCGACTCGGACATACGAAACGTCAGAGGCACGTAAGGCACAACATTTCATCGAGCGGGAAGCGTGCACGACTCGCAACGTCGCGACGTACGCCACATGCGGGGATCGCGGCTCTATACGGGGGCGAGGGCGAGTCGACCGAAAGACGCACACTTCATTATTTGTGTATTCGTCGCCGTCGTTTTCCCCCCCGGGTCTCTGAGAGAGCTCTCCGTGTGTTCGGAAAATGGACGCGACGGCGGCGGCGGTGGCGGCGGCGGCCGAGAGAGCGTCGTTATCCCCGCGCGCGCGAGTGCGTCCGCATTCTCGCTCCCTCTCGCTCCTCCGCGCGTCAGAGCGAGACGGAGCGTCCGCGTGCGTAATTACGGTACGCCGTGCGATTGGTCCGCGAACCCAACAGACGGATAGATAGGGCCGTTTCGACGGCGACCCGTCGACGTCGTCGATGACTAGGTGAGGGCGTCTCGAGGGTTTCTTTGTGGACACAATGGTGAACGGAATGATCGAACGGAGGCCTTTCGACGGTGTTCGACAGTTTCGAGCGACACGTGTGTTCTCGTTATCTCGTCGGTGACTAATCAAATTTTTAATTAACTTAGTACTAGCAATGGTGGACGCGCGCTTCGCGCGCGAAATTTCTCATTGTTGTGTAATGAAATCTAATTTTCGTAAAGATTTAAGGTCAAAAAATTTTTGATTCTCCAATCTTTCTTGAGTTAAAAGTTGCGACAGTTAAATCTCTACATCTTCTTTCTAAGAAAGGAGGAAGGAAGGATATGACTTATATACGGTATTGTATACGCTATGTATACAACTTATGTATACGCTAGTTTTATCTACCTCGTAACTTCTTAAAAAAATAAAGCAAAAAATAGCAAAGAATTAGCAAATAATTCTCATATCTTCGGATAATTTGGCTCAGATAGCTTAATATCCCTACCTGTACATATATTAAGCTGTCTGAGCAAATTATCACAACGTAACGAATAAGATAAGAAAATTCGTTGCTAATTTTTTACTTTATGTTGCAATTCTAAACAAAATCGTAAAACTCATAAGTTTTGTAAGATTCATGTTTTCGTAAGATTCATAAAAACTTATTGGAAGATCTTCAATTCTATGTATACTGCATGTCATACTCATTAGTTTTTTCGAAAGTTTTAAAAAATTACGAGAGGCTAATTGATAACTCAATATTAAGTATCTTTTTAAAAAATGAAGCAAACAAATTATTTTGAAAAACAAAAAATTAGCAAATAATTTTTATGTCTTATTGGTTACTCTCGACAATTATAATTATATTGTGTGTTTGAACGTTTGCTTTATATAATTAACTTAATTTATGATTAATTTCAAGTCAAATATCTACATTGTTTTATTAACATGATAAAATTAATAATTTTTTAAATAATTATTTAATATATGGCGAAACAATTAGATTAGAAATAATGTAATTATTATAATTAGAAATTTTGCTTTAAACAATTTCTGTCGATTAAATTAATCGTCGATTAAGTTAACCGGAATTTTGGTTAAAATTATTCTGATTGTGAAAAGTATTTTTCTCTATTCACAATATAAACATATTAATAAGATTAATGAAAACAAATTACATTAATATTTCATTTATGAGGTAAGCATGCGTACATTTTTCTAATTGATGCGTTCCAAAACTCATCCGAAAATGATACCGCGACTTTCACTCCGCTCGTTTCGTTACGTTTATCTGTTACCTTCCACTCTACCTGATACTTTAACCGTGCTTGTGGCTCCTAATTACATACAAGCGAAGCATCGTTTCGAATATTTGACAAGGCGTGTCCATTACATGAAAAATTAATACGAAACGTTTGCATACGCTGTCAAACATGCGAGTGGAATAAGTGAGTATGTTCATCTGAATGCGTGCATGTGATTAACTGGTGTCTCTAACATTTGAGCACAAAAATCGCAAACCCGATAAATTACTGTATGACTCATAATATGCGTTTGTTATTAAATTTATCGTGTCAGCGTGCATTTCCTTCATTCTCTAGTGTGACTCAATTGTTGAAACCCCATAAATTTATGCAGAAAAACAGCTGAAGCATTTTTGGCAAGATATAAAACGAGTACTAATTGCTATTCTGTTTCCAGGGTAAACACTAGATACATATCGTTAATTAATAACAATACATGTATAAGGAATTTGTGTAACTGATTACTTGTGTACCTCGTTATAAATCGTAAGTATAAATGGACTGTTCACAAGTTTTTTATTTCATTTTGACACTTGATTAATCATGCTTGGTTACATTTGCAGGTGGATCAAGATGCATTATGGAAAGAAGTCTCCCAGTATGGGAACGCCGTCGGTATATTCCCATGTAACCACCACTCGCAGCAGCGCAAATCTCAGATCGTCGAGGTCCGCTCGCAGCGTAAAGATTCCTTGGTATCAAAAGCCGATATTGACGCACGCTTATGTACTCGACATTCAACGAGGTGCTATGTTTACCGCTATTTTCTCATTGGTATGTATTTAAAAGAAGCTGTTTGAGAATACTTTCCTGTGGTTGAAATAATATAGAATAAATGTTTTTGCAGTGCCTAGCCTTTTTCACAATATGTACAGCTATTTTTGACATCTACTGTCTCTCGCAAGCTTCGCCTGGCTCTACACACTATGGATATTATATCATATCATATGAATTTGTTTATGTGGGCAGTCAACATGGTAAGTTTATTTTTTAATTAAAATAAAGACAACTTTGTAAATAAAAAATTTTTTTAATTGATCAACTTATAGAATTATATATTATTTGTCTTTGTCTTATCTTTTTTAGTTCGAAATGCTTTGATTGTATTCGCATTGTTCTCCATGTTGGGTGGAATAGTCATTTTTGTGACTTCTTTAATACTGATCAAAGCTCTGCGGAAAGAATATGAAAAGAAAATGGTCCCATGGCTGTACAGTTTTGCCATTTTCACTCTTTTCCGACTGTTTGCTTTTATATTCTTCAGTATTGTAAACGACATGATATTTGCCTACAATATCCTGATGTGTCTTCTATGGATAGTATTTGTCTGCATTTCTGCGTACGGTTGGCTCCTTGTATATTCTTTATATGTCGAACTATCCGATCTGACAAGATTAGAAGATCTGGCTCACCTGCGGGTATGATATATTTCCTTTATTATATTAATTACACCGTAATCATGTTTTAAATTTAAAACATGTTATTGTTTTAGATTGGTACAATGCAGTCTTTAAATGCATCAACGACACATTCTATTGCTGGTTCTCGACCTACAACGCCTCACAGTGCAGTATCAACTATGCCTGTTAATTAAGTAATATATACATGATATATAATTTTTATTTGTAGTAGATAAAAAAGGTATTTGTATAGTTTTTTTTATATAATTTTTTACAAATTTAATCCGATAAAAATATTTTGCAATATCTTTTGTATAAAATTATTATTAAAAAATGATTTGTGCAAGTACCTTTTTTATCAACTAAATGTTTGATACATATATATTTTCTCATTTAATATATGTCGAAACAAAATGATGAAACTAATTCTTCAGGTTAAACAAAGTCACTGCCGGCTGTATATACAGATTAGTACGCACAAAGAATTTGTTAAAAAAGTTATATAATTTTTGCAATTATATTGCTTTTTAATGATTTTACAATGAACAGACTAATGGATATGATATATAACAATGTGAATTATATATATATTTTTATTCGCTATGACATTCGCTAGTAGATAGTTTGCGAACTTATTGCGATATAGTTCCGTCCACATATAAAATGAATTAGATTTAAGCATATATATTGCAAGTATTTCTCTTGGCGAGTATTGACATATTCCGTCCATTTAACATATATCATATAGAGCTTTCGTACGATATATTATCGTATCTTACTTATACTCTATCATACATAAATTTTCTTCTCTAATATTAAGAAAATTGTTATTGAATTTAATATTATTTGTACACATTTGAAGAATATAATTATTATGCAACTATTTTTGTGACTAATTTCTAGGTGAACTAAGGAACAGCAAGGGATAAGACTTATTTTTAATTAATGTATCTTATAAAGTTTGAAATTTATAATTTTATCCTAAAGATAAGTAAAAATTAATTTTATTGTAATATTTAAAGAATAATTACATCAATGTATGTAATTATAATATTGATTAATACAAAATTCATCTTAAATAAATCATATGTCGAAATCTTGTGAAATGAAATAAATCAGACTCTGCTGTTTCTACAAATTAATAAAAATCGTCAATTCATTTGATATAAGTTCATAAATGCTAGATAAAACTTAAGGAAACATTAATTACGCAAAATTATAACTAAATATTTCACAATATTTCTGCAATTTTACATTATTACTTTGGAATTATTTCTGCAGTAATTTATTTATCTAATTGGTAGCAATTACAATTTTGCACTAAATATATGTATATGTTTCTCTTCAAGTATTTAAAAGTACAACATATTCTCAAGAGTAATCTTGTGTAGTATTTTGCATAATCTGTATCTGAAAAAAAGTTTATAACAAAAAATAATATACCGCAGGAATGATGACAAGCAAAATATTTATTTTGCGCATGCTGGTTACAAATTCAAACATAGTATCATTTAAAGAGATACCAATAGATGAGTTTCAAATGGAAATAGAAGTTTCATGAGTCGAAGGAAGCGTTTGTGTGTCAGCAGGTCTTATCGTTTGAGATGAGTGCCTCGACTTTAAAGATCTTTCACCCCTGGTAGCATGATCATCCTCAGAATCCGTGTACGATTCCCGATCCTCCCTGATGATTTGACGTCTTCTCGAGTTGTGACCTGTTACTGTGTCGCCGACTACCAAGATCGTTCTACCCAATAAAGTTAACAGGAACACGCCGATCATCGACAAGACTTGCTGGATTATACTGAGTGCCCCGGTAGCGACATACATAGCGATGGCCAGACACATGGCGAGGGTTGCATGGCGATAATTATCGCCATTCGTTAACACCTGAATCGCTCGATGACGAAGAAAATTTACGCGATATTTTTCTTATACACTCTACTAAATTCACACGTGAGTTGTATCCTTGCAATCTATTTCATTTGTTTCCTGTCTTTGGAAATGTCGTGAAAATCGCTATGAGATATGAATAACTTATTAAAAAGTCGGTAAAAAGTTAATAATTATTATGTTACGATAATAAAATTAAAGATTGCTTTAATATTTTTATATTCGAGTAACACGAGTTTATACAAAAGTTTTTGAAATGATTATAAGGCTGACATAATGTTAATAAATTCTGTGAGATATTGAAAAGTCAAAGTACAAGACTAGGCGGTGTTGCGTATTACTGATCCAATCAATTGGATAAGCGGTTGTTGAATGAAAATATTTCATATACAATTTACCGTTGCCGTTATCCATTAGGTATATTTAACGTATATGGTTCTTAATGTTAATTAACTAATTATCTGCAATGAACTTGTAAATGGAATATATTTCTAATATAATGATTTACCTTGTAGATATGTATTCTTTACATCTTCCGCAACAGATAAACCGCTTCGTAAAGAACCAAAAATGTAATTTAAAAAAACGTTAAAAGCCACCGATAAGCGCAAATATATAATTACATACATAATTAAAAATTACGTTTTGTATTTCGGTAGTACATATAAAAACTAATGTGATGTTATTATGTAAGAATTTGTTACGCAACTTTACAAGTGTAGATTATGCGGCGAGTGTATCGTTATTATTTAAAACCTTTGAAATGCAAACAGAAGCTGACGTCACGAAATGTCATTAAATATATGTAACTGCGTCGCCTGAGCTGAAAATGAAATACGCAGGACGGACGATTCGTCTGGTCGAACATTTTATGGGCATTTGACATTCAGAGTAAGCGGGAAATTTCTTTATTCTCTTTTACCTCTTTCAATGCATTTCTTTCTTTTGTTTCTTTTAAAGTTGCAACTCTGTTACCAAACGTTATTCCAACTATGACGCAGGTCTTTCGACGTCCTCGTGGCCGGGGGTGCGGACTCGCCCCCGCGGAAAGCGCGGATGCGCCACCCGGCTGATCGTCATCGCCATCGCGCTTCTGAAATTATCGATTTCCGCAAGCTCAGCGTTCCTTGGTGGGAAATGACGCCATGAACTGCTATCCATTGGGCGGCATCGACTTTGATCTTCCTCCATTGGTCGGCGAGCCGGTATAAACGGTGCTTACTCGCAACTCCTTTCAGTTGTGTTGTTACCCACTCACTGTACACTTGGTAAGTGGCCCGCGATTTTTATTCTCATATTATTCATGCCGTTTTTACAATTTGTTAATCCGCTAACGCCGCTTCGCAGAGTCGAACGGCCGGCTATCTTCATTTCCATCTGCATGTTTCCGCTTACATTTTATTTTCCCCATCAAGTACCGAACGTTCCCTTCCTCTTTGATTTTTCAACGGTATCACCAATTAGAATCAAGAATGTTAAATGTATTAGCCGTGGAAATAGTCCTTTGATTGCCATCGGATATCCCGACAAATTCGTCGTGTTTTATAACATTTTTAAAGCCGATTACACGCGTTCATAGGAAAGCCAGATGTTGAAGTAACATGATCATTGCGTCGATCCAACTGGGCGCGTGGGTAAATGTCTGGCGTATCCTACCTTTATTTTATGGAATTTAAACATTCGATGGAAAATCGATGCTCGCCGACATCTGTACTGTAAGTGACAATTCGCGATTATCTCCGCGAACCCGCGAGACGCGACAGCTGACTGCGTGTAATACTTACAAATCGATTTGCAATGCAGATTTGTTGCAGCGTGTTTTCTGTGGATCTTACTGCGTCGTATTGCTAGGCATCTCTCGGAAATTTCAGTTGTATAACAAGAAACGAACAGAGATGGAATCGACAATCAATTTTATAAACGTAATATCTTATTGACTTCTGAGAAGAAAATTTTTTCCATTTGCTGATATGTTTAATGTACGATAGCGACCATCTTAAAATTAATTTTGCTAATGTCTATTTCTACCAATGCAGATTAACTTTAATCTCGGTTTAATTTACTTTCTATCCATTCTTAGTCCTAAGAATTAGAAAAAAATGAAAAGTAAGTTAAGCCGAGATTACAATTAATCTGCATTGATAGAAAAGGACACAAGTAAAAAAAAATTATAAGAAGTTTTCAAGAAACGTGATCTATGATAATCCCAATTTTATCAATTTGCCGAACCAACTCTCACAGTTCGATCTATTAATTTTTTCTGAAACGTAATGAAACGGCTGCGAAGTAGACAGCACATACTTGGCTAATTACAATTAGCGTTCGTTAACTTTATCAACCTGTAACATGATAAAGTTTTCCCATGCGCCAGCCGGCATCGTTTGCTTCGCATAAAACTTATTCGCAAGTTTTGCGGCTTTGCGAGCAATTTAGCGTGTCTTATTGGAACGAACAGAAACACGACTCATTGGTGAAACTGAAATGCAGCACCCGCGTTTCACAATGCCTCAAACCCGCGCTACGTCGATTCCGCAAAATACGCCCACGCCGGATGTTTTGCTACAAATCAGAACGGGAAGAAGTACTTTCGCGTGCGATTTTCATTTTACTTCGTCACACATGACCCGTATTGTCGTCCATCGATCCCGATTCTCGTGACGGTTCGAAGCGGGGAATTCTCTGAAAAATAATGCACGAGCTTAAACTTGACTCACTACGGCCTAGACCGAAATAATCCATTCTGGGTTGCATTAATCAACAATTCCAAAAAGAAGAATTCAACGCAATTTCACGTTAACTGATACAATCTCGAGAAAATGAAGGAAAAAAAGTACGATTAAAAATTTTGAGATTAAAGGAAAAATTACAGATCTATGTATTTATTGTACATTACATAATAACAATTTTTGTAAATTCTGTGTTGGACAACAATGATATCTCCATGCTTTCCATATACGGCATGTTCCACGGCATTTTCTATTATCGCGACAGGAACAATCAATACAAGCCTTTCGTTTCGCACCGGCGTATTCTCGCACAAGGATACCGCAAGAGTTCCGCATTTCTCGAAGGCTATCTTGATTTCTTTGAAAGGACAGCAACAACGATTAATTCTTTATGGGCAATTTAAAAAAAATAATCTGATTCGATTCATATCATATGTTCTTCACCTTACATCGATGAGATATAAATATACAAAAATTAAATATGGCAGAAGTACAATGCAATTTAAAAAAATAATCTGATGTGACTCATAGCGTATATTCTTCACATTATATCGATGAGATAAAAATATGCGAAAATTAAATATCACGGCAGAAGTACACTGCAATTTAAAAAAATAATCTGATTTGATTCATATCGTATATTCTTCACACTACATCGATGAGATAAAAATATGCAAAAATTAAATATCATGGCAGAAGTACAATCCTGATATATGATAACATAACAATTCCCTGTAAATTTCATTAGCCTTCTCCAAATTACATTTAAAAACATTAAAGCCCGATGACAGTTCGAATGTGGATAAAACTCTATCATCACTCGCGATGATAAACATGCGTGACGTTGCGGAGGCACGGCACTAGCGCGATGTCTTCGTCACGCGGCG
The DNA here is from genome assembly GCA_011636635.1 of Tetramorium simillimum. NCBI lineage: Eukaryota > Metazoa > Arthropoda > Insecta > Hymenoptera > Formicidae > Tetramorium > Tetramorium simillimum. The sequence goes on along the minus strand of VBVQ01000113.1, from coordinate 15,345 downwards.
AAAATAATTCAAACGTGGACTTTGCACTGTCTACTTTATGAGCTCGACGACGTTCTCTTACGATACGAGCTTGTGTTTGTAAAATTCAAAACGCGCGAGCGCGAGATGATTGTTGGACTATGTACTGGAACTTTCGGTTCGTTTGTTGCGTAAATGGTCATTTTAATGGGACTCAATCACACAACTCATTTACAAAGAAAGAAATAGCGCGCCGAATGACGCTGGCTATTTCTTTCGAGTTTATATAAATAAAAAAATGCTTGAAGTTCACAACCGTTTTCTCAACCGATCAAGTGCAGTAAATAATGCATACAATTGATTTCGCCATATAATTGCTCGTTTAAGTTTAACGACAGATCAACAAGTCACAATTGATATTCAATAAATTACGTTCTACAAAACAAAACGATCGGACAAAGTCTGCTGTCGCGTTCTTTGAACTCGAAACCCTACTCTTCACCCTACTATTTATTTAGTCTACCCATCCATATTTATCAATAATTTACTGCGACTTCTAACAATAAGTATAAGATCGTTAGCACTGCGATTACTTTTACGATTTCTTGTGTAACGTCGCATTTAGTCACAAAGGAAGCAGAAGGGTTGAGGCATACAAATGACGAGACATACAAGTATAAAAATATATAAGTGTTATTTAAGCACTAGATGTTAATCATTACATCGCGAATTAAGAATTAAACTCCCCGAGCTTTTCTCTCCTCGAAATTGGCGAGTCACCAACCCGACCAAAGTTCTCTCCTCATTCACGATGTTCTATTTCGGTGCCTTGGCTACGCCGTGGCCAAGTCTCCTTCTTTCGAAGGTAGAAACGAGGATACCCCCGACGCAGCATTACGCGGCTTCTACGCGTTCGTGGGAAATCCGTCGTCCACGCAATTGACGGGGCACGTGCCGTTGATAACAACATTGCCCGTTATTAATCGCTATTAGCATTGCGGTGCGTCGTTACGATGTGACCAACAGCTCTCGTCTAGACACTGCAAGATTAATATTGTCGTGTGTGCGTAGTTTGCTATGATAACGCGATAGTGGACATACATTCACGCGAGAGTGGATTTTCGACGGCGATCAATGGTCGCGGCCCGCCTCGTTCAATGGTCATTGATCTTCGATAAACGCGCAATCGACTACCTTCGGTCGCAGTAATCACACACTTATCATTGAGTATTGATACGGTGGATCATTGAGTATTGGGGGATCCCTGCGATACCCTTTCGTAGAATAAAAGTAGCCGTCACCGTCTTGGCGGTGACAGTCGACCGCTAAGTTCGTATCAAACCGATCGTTTCTTGCGTCCTAATATTGTACGGCGTTCTTTCGCGTTGTTTGTTCACAGAAGAATAGTATGAATAAAGAAGTTCACCATCGGGAAATCAAACACGAGTGTTTGGGATCGGGAGGGCTCCACGCGTATCCCGATCACTTCAGGGAACCGTACCTTTAAGACCAGCTGGTTTCATGAGCGTCTAAAGGTTCCTGTCCTCTGGTAGGACTCTGTATATAGTGTACATAAAATCGCTTGCCTAATAAAATAAAAAGAAAGGGATCCCGCTGGATGGGAACAGGCGAGCTCGAGAGATCTCTATTATCACGCGGGGAAAAATTGGCCGGAAATTCATCGAATTCTGCACGAGACATCTACACGCGCACCTGTAGCGGCACGCACCGGCGATAATAAAGGGGAGAGAAATCTTGGAAGGGAAAAAGAGTTGAAACAGCGAGAATCATGAAGCAGGGAATGTCGGATGATTATTCACTTGGCGTGAAGCTACTTACCGCGGGCACCGCGGCCTGCATCGCCGATCTAGCCACCTTCCCGTTGGACACCGCCAAAGTTAGAATGCAGGTATAAAGCAAATTAATAATAATTGTGCTCGCTGTTATGAAAACTGAATTATCTCTTTTACGGTTGAAATGTGATTTTTCAAGATCGCCGGAGAAGGCCAAGCTCTGTTGATGTCGGCTGAAGGATCGGTCCTCGCAGTAAGAACGAGCCAGCCAGGACTGTTCCAGACCATCGTAAACATCGTCAGATACGAAGGCGCAAGGTACGTTGTCCATTATCCTAATAATAATTTAAGAGATGATGGTAGGTAAAACAACTTTTTATCTGCGATATCAATATTTATACATAATGTTGAAATATATACGAAATCTGTAAATGCAGATTTTTCTCTTGCTATGATTTACCCAAGAGCTATGATTTAATTCAAAGCTTATAAAAATATTTATAAAGCAATCGCACGTTGATAACTATTTTACATTCAACTGTCGATCTCTCTGAATAATAATATGCGATACTTTTCGCAATAAACGAACTATTATTGATCAATCTTCTCGTTTCGACATGTGCCAGATTGACTTTTCATTATTTATTAACTAAATTATACATCTAAAACAGTATGCTGAAAATAAATTAATTTAAAATATAATCTATTAAATCTTTGTAATTTAAAAAATTTTAATACATAAGATCGTCACAAATTAAGAATTTAATTAAATTGTAGAAAAATATTTATTTAAATTTCTTTTTGTATTCCTTGTATGATGTGATTATACGTATTGCAATAGATATATTTACCACAGATGTTTACGATGTCACGTAGAATGACCTTGTTCAATTATTATGATGTATATCGATTAGCTTAACTTATTTAACTGTGTATTTTACGTCACCGTATTATGTCGGTAAAAAAAAAGATCGATGTGAGAAAATGTTTGCTTATCGTGTCTGCATCGAAATTTCGGTCGATATCTGGCACATGTGTATACAATATCTGCTCATTCTAGGAAGCTTTTCTAGAAACTTTTCTTGCGATTAATCTCCGATTAAATTTAATTTTGATTTTATTCTTTGATCGGATGCCATGGACAAGCGCTCGCCCACGTAAAGCAATTTATGCGCAAGTAAAATAGATAGAAGAACATAATTAACTGCCAAGAATTACGCATTATATTCGATGAAGGTCGAAATATATAGAGCGAAGTAAGCATAATGAGTCTTGTCAATGGCATTTTCATGGATCCCTTTTATCAGCTTATTGTTTTTACAATTTATTCTAATTTTTATTTTTATCGTGCACGGGTTGTCTTTCATGTCTCTGTCTCTTTTATATTACAATTCTTTGCAAAATTGGCAAATTATTCTATTTCATTTTTTTCGTGCAGAATGTTTATAGCAGATCCATCTCCATCAATTTCTGCGAAAAGAGAAATTGTGTGATATGATTGATTGCTACGAACCGATACGTGATACCTACTGCGCGTAATTCTTTTTTGCATGTTGTATAAAGTGTCACGAAATTTCTTCCTCTATCTTTCGATTATTCTTCGCTTCGATGCTTACAAGATTTCGAAAGACAATCCGCTTATCCCTCTCACACATCTCCCCTCCGTGATACATTTCTCTTAAGTTCTCACCTTTCTTTCTCAGTTTCTCTTTTTTGGTTTAATTTCATTTATTTTTGCCTATATATACGTATATAGCAACGGCTTACTTTCTCAAGCACCAATGCCTTTCTTCCTTGTTTGAGTTTTGAATCGCGATACAACATTAAAATTCGTGACCAGTCGACGCTGATGCACACTCTCTCCTGATTATTTTTCGGCTTTCGGGTCGCTTCTCTTTTCTCTCGCGCGCCTGCGAACTGTAAAAACGAACTTTATAAACGAATAGCATTCGACTTTCACTAAAGCATTTAATACCTAAAATATCTATTGTGCCAAAAAAAGAAAACGGGATGAAATCGCGTGGATAGCGGGAAAAGGGAAAAAGAAAGAAAAAAAAAGGAAAAGGTACGCAATAATTGCGTACGAGTAATATTAGAGAGAAACATGTGTGAAATAAAGAGTAAAAGAAAGAGAGGGAGAGAGAAAGAGAGAAATGTGTAAAAGGGATGCCCTCCGGAGATGCGCTTGGGGGTGAATTATGAGGGCGGTGAGTTTGAGCGAAGGTGGTTACAGGAGCCTGTACGGAGGTCTATCCGCGGGACTCCAGAGACAGATGTGTTTCGCCAGCATACGGTTGGGCCTCTACGACAGCGTGAAGTCACTCTACGCTGGAATCTTCGACGGTACATCTAACAAACTCCTAACTTTTTGATAATACATATATATCTTCTATGATATATATTATGAGAGTAGCCGCGCGCGTTACAGTTCCATCAATTCCTTAAGCACACATGTGTTTAAGGTGTTTGTACTACATGCATATACATCCGTATATCTTGTATATAATAAAGCGCACATTTCATCCTATTAGCAAGTCACACGTGACACGCACGCCTAGTGTTAGACAATATTTAATGAATTATAATTGTAAAATCGTAAAATATATTATCGTTCTCCGATGATTAAATTTTCGCCAGTTATCTTAATACCTTTATAACGTTGGAAATGTCTAACACTATACATACATAGACACACGTACTCAAGGTGGATTATCATACCGACCATTCGTTTTATTATGGCGAAAACAAGGATTGGATCATCTGGGATTCACTTGGATGGCTTGAAATGTATATTCCTTTTCGTTCTTGTCTCCGTCGTGTTTAAGCTTGAGAGGGGAAGAAAGAGAGATTGAAAGAAAGATAAGTTAACGATCAGAAAATGGAAATGGGAGAGCTAAAAGATTGAATTATACAGCAAAGAGAGGATTCGAACATCTCTTGGATATACGGCAAAGAGAGGATTCGAGCATCTCTTGTAATTCTTACTCGTTGCATTGCTAATGAGACGATTTTTATTTTCGGGATTGCTCGCGGCACGATATCATTCCTTCTCGATAACGATTTACGAGTTACTGTTAATTAACATTAAACTCTCTGAGAAACTTGCGATTACTAAAGACATCTCATTATTAATTATAATTAAAGAATATTAAATAAAACAGAAAAAAAATTGATCGACGCGCAATTTGCGTCCATCTTATCTCGCTTCTTAATTCTTAAATCTTCCACAACAGTTCTTCATCGTGCTCTTTTATTTCAACAGGTAACAATAAGAAGAGCGGTACATCGCTGAACATTGGAACACGCGTCGCCGCGGGAATCACGACGGGCGCTTTGGCGGTGATGATCGCTCAGCCGACCGACGTCGTCAAGATCCGTATGCAGGCTGGAAACAACGGACGGTCATCGGTGAGGTATAGCTCCACTCTGCAGGCGTACAAGAGTATCGCCAAAGGGGAAGGCGCGAAGGGACTTTGGAAAGGTGAATTCTCCCGTGAAATATTTTATTCAATTCTAAAAATCACTTTTTGTAGAATTTTTTAAATAATTGTACACTGAAAAAAAATTCTGGTTAACAACGGACGAATCAGAAAATCTTGTACAATAGAAATTTTTGTTATTACAAGTTATAAAGTACTGAGTTTTATTATAATAACCAGAATATTTGATCACGCCTACAAGATTTTTCTGATTCGTCCATTTTTAATCGGATTTTTCTTTCAGTGCATCAACAATAAATAAGACAAAATGAGATTTCTTTAACATCGTGGAAAGTAATTCAAATCCGCTATTTCGTCGTATATAGGACTTATGCCAAACGTCTCGCGGAACGCCATCGTGAACGTGGCGGAGATAGTCTGTTACGATATCATCAAGGATCTCATCCTGGCCAGCGGTTATCTTCGCGACGGGATACCGTGTCACTTGACTGCCGCGACGGTTGCAGGATTTTGCACTACCCTGGCGGCAAGCCCCGTGGACGTTATCAAGACGCGTTACATGAACAGCGCAGCCGGCGAGTACAAGGGCGCGATAAACTGCGCCATCAAGACCTTCGCCCAGGAAGGCCCGTCCGCGTTCTACAAGGGCTTCGTGCCGAGTTTCTATCGCTTGGTATCTTGGAACATCGTACTGTGGGTGACTTACGAGCAGATGAAATTGCAGATGAAGAAGCTACATGGCATCGAGTAAGATCTTTGACTACCGAGCCCGATTCTTCTGCCGAACTGACGCGAAGATCGGTATAATCCATTATAATCTCTTGTGTTATTTAATCGAAATTCACACTTCCGTAGAAGATCGGCGTTTGCTTAGATGAATCATGCGAATTAAACATAAGTAAATTGGAAGTTTGATATTCCGCTGTAAGATGCAATTCCAACCGTTCACGATAAATATCCTCGTGTTACTGCTTTTTTTTTCGTTTGCTTTTCTAAATGCAAATGTGCGCATATCGATGTCTATCGTACAATTATTCAACAATAGTCAATAGATTAATCGTTGATCAACAAATACTATTTGCACCAGTGGAAATAGTAATTGACATGATAGGAAGAGGGCTACAATTTCGTTCGGTTTATTCTAAGTTTTATTTAGAGTAACGCACATGTGCATTTACATCATTAGAAACAATGAGGAGTGCTTGATAATTATGAAATAAATTTGAATTGCATCAGTTTTATATATTTATAATAAGGCGTCAGGGTATTTCTCGGTAAGGTGGATTATACGATTACAGATCACACCAAACAGACAATAATGTCGAAGTTCATTCCGATGTCTTTGCTTAAATCTAGATAGAGTCTCATAAAAAAACTGTGATCACAAACTAACGAATCCTTTTTAATTAATGCTCTAATTAACTGATTCGTGAACATAATACGTAATTTTTTATATGTATGACATAAGATTATGTCTCGATATTATATCTCGATTCAGTCAATTAACATTATATAGGGCACAATTTATATCGTAATTTATTCAATGAATTTTTTAAACTACATTGTCATTACGAATAATTTAGCCTGCAAGGAGCAGCGTTGAAAATCCTCTATTACAAAAATTTACGTATTGCAGACACATTTGTAATGAAATATAACCATTGCCAAATTTTATAGGATGATGCGATTTGAAATATCCCCGCGATACATGCGTAAAAATCAAATTTCGATGACGACAACTATTTGATCTTAAAATGATGAATACGTGTATAGTATATAAGTACTATATGACTGACTATGTTTAATTGGACACAAGTTTTTATCAAGAATTACATCTTTTTATTAAAAATTATTTTCAGATAACAAAGAAACGCTGCCGTTAGAAACTGATACGAGTAATATCACTATGAATTTTGCAATATAAAGAAATTGTATATAAAATGCTGAAATACTTTCTTTGCTTTCAGAATTTAAATACTGCAATATTAATATATTATACGTTGTTAATTATTATACGTTGCGATGTTTTGTATTTATATATAAGTATTACAAAATTGCACTAATAACATAGATGACCATTTATTCAACACATTTTCGAATTTCATACATTATGATAAATTCTTTCATTGATTATCATCTGGATTATTGTATGGCATGTGTCACTACGTGTACTATTTTGAAAATGCCTATATTAAAACGCAATACTTGAAATTACGATTAGCGTTACAGGTATATAAAAATCTATCGAAAACTAAAGGTAACTCAAATAAAACGTAAGTCGCTTCAGGAAGTCTTAGGAGTCGAGGAGGAAGTCCAGGAATCTCATAAACTTACAAAGAATCACAACTCATTTACATTTATTTCCTATATTTATATAATTATATATTATGTATACAAAGTATAGAGCGAGGTACCGTATTAGAGGGAATGACACAGCTCCCTTATTTTTGGTATCTGAACCTGCTTTCTTTTAGAGATGATTCAAATTTCCCAAAAATGTATAGCTTTCTAGATGTCACGTTTCATCACTGCTTAGATGGTAACATCGTGATATATTTTCAATTGTCGAGAATTTTATTTTCAGGCTAAATAATTAAAAATATGCCATACTAACTTAAATAGTGCTCTGACATTAAATCTACAGCGAACATAATCTCTTATCATAAAACTTAATTTGCGAAGTATTGATGTACAAATAGACACTTTATGATATGTAGATAGTATTTTCATAGAGAATAGCTTTAAATGTTTGTTACCAGTTTTAAATAAATATTTGAAATATCTCGTTACGAAGTATTGCTTCGTACTATATTTTATATACTATTGTGTTCAGAATGGGAATAATTTTTGTATTAAATCTTAAATTTGAAAGTGTAAACAGGTGAATATGAAATTTAAAATTGTTGTTAAAATAGCTGCTTTGATACTTGACTAAGGTGCAGTCCCCTAAGCCTCGAAATCGGAATCATTGGATTCACTACTGGAAGATATATCGTTGTCCATGCATCCTGATTCCACAGAAATATGTTTCCTCGCGGGAATTCTAAAAGGAGTAACAGGCAATTAACAAGAATAATAAGAACAGTGAACACATTGAATGATAAGCTAAATAAGCGAACTGTCGATTACTTAAAGAATAATAGATGTATAAAAATCAAATGAGTTCTTCTCACTTGTTAGCTATTATCGTTAGATTACAGAAACATGTTGGTTTGATCGATAACGAGAGAAACATGCGTTAATGATGTAGAACAATTTAGCGAAAGCGTTAAATTAGCAGTACGCGCACACGGACACAGTGGCACACAAATCTTGCCTTATAATACAATTGTTTAATTATCTCGTTTGCTAAGAAAGTGCCGTGGTATGATGTATAGCGTGTTTATCTTGAATACATTTCGGTATCTTCCGTGATATTCGTAAGACACACATTCTCGGGCAACAGGCTTGCTCTGTTGATCTATGTTGAATAATACATTAATCTATAGAATCTTTTATTCCAGTCCGTCGAAAATTAAAACGTGAAAAATTATTTTCATCGAAAATCATGAGAGGAATCTTGGAAGATGATTCGCCGATCAAACACAATTCTTGGAGATACATCTTCTTTTTGATATTTTAAGTTCTCTTTTAATAGATATTCTATTTCAATCATATCGCAACAAATTTAAGTTGATTTATATTTATATATTCCTGTGAAGAATGAATTGATAACGATATCTTTGCACGTACTTTCCGGTGGCCCAATCATCACCGCCGTCCTTCATCATAGATAAAGCTTGGCAGAAATCTGTCCCAATGGCTTTGAGGTGCTCTGTGTCGAGATGCAATCCCGCCAATACTCCTTGATCACATCCACAAAAACTGCTTTCCATCGTGTAACTTCTGTTTGAATAAAACGTAAGTAGCAGGACAACGTGATATTTTTTTCAATGCAATATCAGGGAAATATTGACTAAATATAAAAGAAACGTTTCATCGAGTTAATTCTGTTATTGAAATGGCGTATGATTTAAGATTGCGAAAGAATATTTTTTGCGAGACACGCGTAACCTCGACCTTGCCGCACGAAATCTTACTGCGAACCAGAACTCAATCTGCCCAGGATAAGGCTGTCGTTTTACCTCGGGACACCCAACTGCCGCCACACAGCGACTCGGGCGGTGGATTCCTTATTCCTCTCGACCTTGAAGGAGCAGAGCTGCAAGGCGAAAGCCGGCGAGGTCCTCTGCATGAGATGCGGTAACACCTGATACAGAAAGAAAGTCGACGATATTACGAGATCGCAGTCAAGACGCTTTGACGAGAATCAAGGTCTCGGCGGGCCGAGAGAGAGAAACACTTTCTCAGTGCACACTTTCGCAGTAATGCCCTGACTAATGACATTAACGTGCCGAGGCGACATGCGAAACGAATAGGCGACTGTCGGCAAGTAATTGCTCGTGCAAATCGAAAGTTCGCCGTTGAAAGGACGGCCGTTGAAAGTGATAAACGTCCGCCGGGTCGGCCGGCTGGCAGGTAAACGTATAGGATAAATGATGCCGCGATCTAACGATCTAAAAATATTGTGCCTAGCCGCCGCGATTCCCTTCCGTTCGATTCCGTTCTTACCAAATACTGCACCGGCTGGTCCGGTTTCGCCCTGTCCGCGGCGCTCCAGGAACCCGACCTTGAACAGCCGAACAGAAACACGTTCTTCCTCCGCGAGTGGCCGTGGTAGTCGACGAAAACGTGGGGTGGTCTCTGCAGCACCCTGGCGCAGTACTCCATCAGGCCCTTGGTGTGATAGATCACCGGATGATACGTCCGATTGGGACTGCTCCAGCGTCGGTTCAGGTCCTCGTTCGTCAGGCCGTATCGATTGCTGCCGACAAACGAAAGCGGACAAGTCGTAAGCAGATTCAGAATACACGACGAGCACGGGAAAGAGAAAGAGAGAGAGAGAGGCGAATCGAACCCTTGTTGAAGAAACCGGACACCGGTTCTAGCCGGACACTTTGCAGAACGTCGCGAACATGTCGTGATCGTTAAAAGGCTGAAATTGTTGAAAAATCGCGCACGCTATTGCCGGTATACGCAATCGTAAACGTGTCACGTCGTCAACTATCCCGCGAGGACGGCAATTCCGAGCCCTAGCTCTTCCCGATGTGACATATATTTCCCCCTCGTTTTTACGGCTCCGCTCCGCTTTCAATATCCCCGCGGATGGGGAGGCGCGTATGGGTCCCTCCGAACGGCCCCGTAATGAGGTAATTTTAACGTCTTCGGGCGTCCGGCGCGGCGCGAGAATATCGGAAATATTTATGCGTCTCTCCGAGAGGAAGAGAGCGGCAATAATATCTACAAGCATTATTTATTAACCAATTCCCGAAGAGACGCGCGCTCAGATTCGCGACGTAAAATATACCCGGCAATTCCTTAACGTTCGCCAGGAGAATTCCCGCCGAACGTGGGTCTACGCGCGCACACGTTGGCGCGTTGTGTGATGGATTACGCAATCGTCGGCACGGCCGACGATTCCTCTCGATACATCCTTTCGGATCGGCGAAAGCGAAGGGGAGCCCGCGCGAGATCATTCTCATTTAAGGATTCAGCCGCGGTTGGAAGGACGTTTCCGGCGGCCGGAAACCGAGCCGGAGGAAGTGACGCCTTCGTGTCGCGCATAGCTAATAGCGGGGCACGGCAGGTGACAACTGAGGAACCGTCGCTTGAATTATGGCTGTCGTCTTGACGGGGGGAACATACCTACCCATCTCGCGCTAATATTTCGACCTACGTCGAATATCAAACAGGTATACAGCTTTATTTCGACCTTCGCCGAAGTGAAGTAACGTGAGTGACGCGCGTTTCGCGGTAAAATTCCGCGAGAGGAACCGATCGAGGGACCGATTGAGAGACACTCCGACAGATACATCTCTCTCTGGTCTCCGTTAACGGCAACAGGCCTGGAGGCTTGTTTATTTAAATCTAACGCAATTTGAACGCGCGAGAGAGCACATGGCGAGAGAGCGACGACGGCCGCTCCGTACGCCTGTGACGGTGTACGCTTGATGGTGTCCCGCCGAGATAGAGGACGTTCACCGGCGCGTCACGTTCGCAGAAGCCTCGACAGCGAAAGAGGACAGTCATTCGAGATAATAGATCTCATCATGCGCATGCAACGCCAAAAAAGCGGTCGCGCCGCGCGCGCTTCAGGACGCGCACCGAAACGAAATCGCGTGGAGAGGCACAGCGCTTCGTCAGGTAATGCTATTAAGAACATTCAACATCTGACGGACGAGAGCATCCGCGAACGGGTCTCCGTTTCGTCTGAGGGCTCGGGATAAGACGCGAACGCGAGGAGCTCGCTTTTCCCAAATTTAAATTTACTCGGGAAGCCTCCCAGATAGGAAACGCACGCAGAAAAATTTTAGCATTATTTTAATTTTTAAATACAATAATGTATAATATATTGTGCAACAAGTCTAAATCTAATTTTTTAAATCATTAATTCTAAATATCAAACTCGTGTTGCTAAAATTGAGGAATAAATAAGGTCAAAACGAGCGATTAAAAAATAATATCAAAGATGACTTAAACTTATTACAAATTATAGATACTTGATAATAAATCAACACGGTTATTCGTGTTGATTTATTTTGTAATAACCGTGTCGATTTATTATCAAGTATCTATTTTGCAATAAACTTAAGTCATTTTTTATATTATTTTTTAATCGTCCGTTTAGCCTTCCTTAACATTAATTCTAAATTTAATTATTGTAATATAGCAATCTTTAAAAAATTGAAGTCTAAAATAAATTCTTGTATAATTATAATACTAGAGCGAATCATCTTATTGTTAAAACAATTATTACTAAATACATTTTAGAAATTAATTGTACAATTATTATTTAAGTAATAGTAAGTAATTTTTTTAAATAATTTTCCTTCACAATTTTCTCAATATTTACTTACAATTAGAAAATTCTTTTTTTTTTTAATAAAAAATATACATTTTGCAGAATCACCTTATGACACGTCGTGTGAAATGTTATAAATGGAAAGAAGCAATAAATTGTGCATTTACTACAAAAGTTTCCTATCTGGGTTGATATTAGATCTTTCATGATAATCAAAATGAGATTATTAATGGACAAATTGTCTCCCACGACTCTAAACGCTATATATGGATATAATAAATCTATATTTTTAAGTTTCTATAATGATTAGTAATCCCTTAGGAATTTCTGAACGGTTAAAAACCTTTTCCAAATTCATAGAACGAATGCGAGCCCGACGCAGAAAGAACTCACGGCGGTGAGTCACATGTTTGAAAACGATGATTGAATGTCTGTACAATGAGAGTGTCGCTGTTTTATTAACCGTTCGATATAATGGGCAGCATCAGTCTCCTCGTGTTGGCCGCCAATGTCAATGACTTCGAGAAGGGAGCCTTGACTGCGAACTTCTCTCACCTCTGCGGAGAAGAGATCCTGTACAAATTACACGTAACCGACCACTCGTCTCGGGCCTGCTCCGTGTCAAACGTTCAAAGGATACCGCTCGTACGTTACGTGATACCGTGAGTATTTTAAAAACGATTTCAAACACTCCGAGTCCACATCACGAGCGAAACCATCAAATCTCTCGTCTTTCAATCCGATTGAAAATTTGTTTGTCGACATTTCATACACGGGCCTTAATCGATTACACGCAAGCTGTTTCCCGACGGACGCAACAATTCCCGAGATTCTCTGAAGTATGATAATTGATAGCCATTAGACTCGTACCAAGTTTGCCTTTCCGCCCATTTGAGTCCACTCGCGTTACGACCTCTGCGTAAACGAGGCATAAATCTAGTCGTAGAAAAATAGCACCGGGCAAGAGAAGAAGGGCCCGTGCAAAAAAAGGAGCCGTAAGATATTGGATCGCGAGAATTCTCGGAATGACCGACGGAACAAAATCGACGAGGGGACGAGCGGAAACGAGAGGACTCGCGGGCCCGTTCTTGCGATCGTAAAGCGAAATCCTCTCCTTGGGAACTTGCGCTTTCCTAGGGGCCCTTCTTCTACGTATCGCGTATTTCTTCCGTGAACTTTACTACCATCATGTCCGCTCGCATCTATCTCCGTCCCCCTGCCTTCACCCCCCCCCTCCGCCCTTCTGCCGCGGGCCTGGCCAGCATTTTCTCCAGGGTTATCCCGGGGTTTGATCGTGGCAAACCGCCGCCGGACGTTTTTCCCTTTCCTTCCCGACGTTTGCGTTTCCACGTCTCTAGATCTCGCGCTCTCTCACGGAGCGATCTTGTCGTTTCGTAACGCGTTGCCCAGCGTCGTTACGCGCGCAAAAGTTACGCATAATACGTAACGCACGCATAACAGTACGTTACAGATGTCATAAACGCCTTTATATTACGAAAGTGACGCCTTTATATCGCTAAAGAAAGCGCATTACGTCTGAACGTTTGTGTATTAAATTACATGGTACAAAAATAGCGCCGGAGCACACTGAGAGAAAAATATAGTTACTTTTGGCCTCGACCATAATTTTATTAATATCTCCAACACGAAATATGATTAACTTAACTATATGCATCACTATGCTAACCATAATTATCCGTTAGAAATATTCTAAAATTGTGGTTGAGGCTAAAAATAACTATATTTTTCTCTCGGTGCAGAATGTCTAAAAAAAAAAATCCCCCTGCAAATTCGATAAAAAGATAGACGCACGAGGAAAATAACATTTTCAGCGAAGAAGTTGAACGGTCTGTAACGATTCTCTTCGGCCGGTCGTTCTCGGATACATCTAGCCTAATCAACGCAACCGCCGAGTGACCATTGCGAGCGTTAATTGGAAAAGGACGGCAACCTGTTTGCCCGTTTACGAGACTAAAAATACCGCAAATACGTCGGCCGTAATACGGCGATTCGACATCGTCCGTTCCAGCGTTCCAGCGTTATTCGGAGGCACGCGAAGCACCTAATCGGTGGGGGTTCGTGAACATTTCTGGACGCGCAAACACGCGCCGCGGGTGCAGCCGGGTGGCTGTTGCTCCCGACGGGAGGAAGCCGAATGACGATTCTCTCGCGATCGTCGTGTAAGGACTAACTGCACATTAGAATATTCGTGACCGGTCTCGATTTGCATTCCTCTCGCCGACCCAAGGTCTCCGGCCGGGGCCGACCCTTTTTCTACGGGCGGCAAAGGGCGAGCAAATCCATTCGCTTCTTCTATGCCTTTCTCTCCGTCTCTCTCTCTCGCGCGCATTCTCGTCGACCGTTTCTTCGAAGACGCTCGTCTCTCCAGCTGAAACCGCGCATCGACGCGGTTTCCTCTCGCGAGGAACAAAACGCGATGTTTCCTCGCGTGTTTTTGCGAGTGCGAGGCGCCGGTGGGTATTTTCCAAAGCCTAACATGCTGATAAGAAGCGGTATCATAAATATACGCGAGGCGCATCGACGACTTTCATGGCGAAACTTTCGATAAATTATACTTTAGAAATGGATCGGCCAGATCCCAGCATGATCACTTTGATAAAGATTCATGGAGCTGAATGATTCAACGATATCCACGTTTATTCGTCTTCCTTATTGGAGACTGGAGAGTCTCTCTAGTCCGAGAGACGCGATATTACGCGAGACTGCACTTATCCGAGGCACGCGAAATGCCTTCGACAATCGCCTCTCGCTTTGCAATTGATTAATTTTCTTACGTAGAGCAGTTACGACGACGCAATTTCCGGTCGCACTGTTATCGAGGCGATCGCTGATAAAACTGCTCGGTATCAGGAAAGAAATGCTCCGTTCGTAAAATTACACCGCCCTTACCGGTTCTTCCTACGCGATCCTCCACCGAGCTACGCAAGTCCGACTGATTTTAAGATACGAAAGAGAGCGAGAGAGACGCAAAGGAAGACGAAATAAAAGTGTCAAAAATACCGCAGCGTAACGCGATATGCTGGAAACAAAATTAGACTTCATTCCGCGCAATTGTCCGAGCACACGGGAATAAATCTCGTATTAAGCCCGTATCGAGCCTTATAGCGGGGCACTTTGTTGCGCACGTCGTCCGTCCGCTTGTGTCCAATCTGCATATGTACACGGAAAAAAAATTTTTAACTATCGTAGCTAATCGTGGTTTGCTAAAACAATGTTTGCTGCCGTAACTATA